>JAODAL010056678.1:0-23145 GCA_025379985.1 Phyllomedusa bahiana | reverse complement strand
TACGGGGGGGGGGAAATTTTTTCCCCCCAAAAAAATTTAATTTTTAGAGGCCAACTAATATATTTAACTCCGTTCTACCCAATACCGATCACTCGCCTCAACCGATCACTAACTACAACTACCCGCAGCTCTCTTCTGTATTCTTTTTAAAAACAGCGCATAGAGGAGTCTGCCAATAGCAGAACTTCTCCCAACCAGCACCATGCATCGCAGCCAATCAGGAATGAACTACAGTCGTGCAATCACACATCAGACCAAAAATCTCAGCCGGTGGGTGTGGTCTAAAGCACATGGGGCGAGACAGGCAGTATACATAATATTCAGGGCTCGTATTTTATTAGTCTATTAACACAGGTTTCTACTGGTTGAAATAGTGATTGACGTTCTTAACAGCCAAATAAAACAGTTGTACAAAGCCCTCCAATCTCCATGATGAAAGGGTTAAAAGCTTTAGAAGACCTATTTAGCCAAAACATAGGGCCACATGTATGAAACGGTTTTGGTCTAAAACTCACTTTTTTCCCCCCATCGTTTTCTATGGTAAAAAAAGTGAGTTTTAGACCAAAACCGGTTCATACATGTGGCCCATATGTTCAGCGTGCTGCTCACACGCTGAGCTTATCCTATGATGGGACTTATGGTTCCCATCAGTGCGCTGAGTTCAGAGCCGCCATCGGGAATTTCAGGGCCTCATACAGCCAAAGTGTCTGGTATATAAACTGCCAATGAAAATAATACCTTTCCTCCTTCCCCAGCCGAGCACCTTTCTCTTCTACCCGACATTGACAGTGTGACGTCATCACGCAGGGACGCTCATCCAGCAGCTCTTTGGCTGCACAGCCTATGCAGAGTGATCAGACTGTGCGGCTGAGGAGAGGCAGCGGAGCGATGAAGTGACTAACCAGTTCACTGCCACCGGGCTGCGGCAGGCCCTCAGCGCTACACGGCCACGCCGGGCCTGCAGCGCTTCTATTAGTATGGTCTAAAGCAGACCTGGGCATTGTACGGCCCACGGACTACATCTGTGCAATGCCCAGATCTGCATTAGAGGACGTATGCACAGCACCATATTTCTTATTGCATGCTCAGCTGCTAAGCAAGCACCAAGAGTAAATATCTGAACTGAGAAGAAAGATGAAAAGTAAAAGTCCTCCGTTGTTGATACCTGTTAATGGCTACTGAAAAAATGATGACCTCTAACTAGCTTTGTTTTGTCAGGCATGGTTAAACACAATATCTGAAGAGTCTAATCTATACACAAAAGGAATAGTGTGATAAGAAGGACAAGTGATGTAAAGCTGAACCATCAATATGAGGACATAAGGAAATAGTTGGAGCTGTGTAGACTACAGCTTGGATTTTCTATCGCGTTCTATGGGGATGGTTTACAGTCGGATTTTTTTGCGGATTCCAAATACTGAATCTGCATAAAATCCAACTATAAACCCGTGCCGTGTAGACATAGCCTTAGGTTCCTATCACATGATGGGTGATAACTGTCTGCTCGCTGGATCCCGACACCTCATGCTTACTTGACTAACTGTAACAGTTGTTTGGAGTTGTCATGTTGGAATACTGCCCAGTGGCCCAGTTTCTGGAGCGAGTGGATCATGCTTTGCTTCAGTATGTCACCGTACATGTTGGTAGTCATGGTTCTCTCAATGAACTGTAGATCCCCACAGCTGTCAGCACTCAATCAGCCCCAAACCAGGACATTCGCAGCATCATGCCTGACTGTACGCAAGATACACTTGTCTTTGTACTCCTCACCTGGTTGCCACGACACATTCTTGACACTAGCTGGATCAAATAAGTTTATCTTGGTCTCATCAGACTACAGGACTTGGTTCCAGTAATCCATGTCCTTAGTTTGTTTGTCTTCAGAAAACTATTTGCAGGTTTTCTTGTGCATCATCTGTAGAAAAGACTTGCTTCTGGGACGACAGCAATGCAGACCAATTTGATGCAGTGTGCGTAATATGGTCTGAGCACTGACAGGCTGACAACCAACCACCCACCCTTCTAGCCTCTGCAGCAATTTTGGCGCCACTCATACATCTATTTTGAAAAGATAATCTCTGGATATGAAGCTGAGCACGTGCACGCAACTTCTTTGGTCGACTATGACGAGGCCTGTTCTGAGTGGGACCTGTCTTGTTAAACTGCCATATGGTCTTGCACTCTGTGCTTCGGCTCCGTTTCAGTATGTTGGCAATCTTATAGCCTAGGCCATCTTTTTATGTAGAGCAACAATTTTTTGGGATCCTCAGACTGTTCTTGACCATGAAGTGCCATAGTCAAGAACAGTTGTACTTTCAGTGACCAGTATGAGAGCGATAACACCAAATTTAATAAACAGCAGCTGTTCCGGTCATTGTCATCATCCCTTTCCCGCTCGGGCCTGTGATCTCCGGAGAGAGGAAGAAGGGCGAGACCCTGGGTCAGAGCGATGGCGGCTCACAAACTGGTAGAATGAGTGCAGGCTGTGGTGAACGGCTTTTAAGAGCAGGTAAATGGGATGATGACTTGGGTACCGGGAGGAGGAAGGGAGTGTTGCTATGGAGGAAGATTGTGATGATAGAGAGCATAGGGTCCGGAGCTCCTGGATGTGTAAACAGATCTGCTGCTAAATGGCTCCTCCATATGTGATGCCAGGGCCCGGCCTTGCCCCTTGTACTGTCCACGAGTCGTGTGCCAGCTTCCAGCAGTGCCCTACTCGGCTGCTCTGCCTTTTACCTGGCCCTGGTGTCAATGTATTGTTACTGGAGACCAGGCAATTGCCCCTCCTGACAGGCTGGTGGGGCGATCTGCTGTGCTGTCACTGACTTCTGACCTTTTCAGTTTTTCCTGCTCAAATTTGTATGGATTATGTGGTGTGGACTGATGTCTAAACAGTCAGTGCCCAGGTACAAAGAGCCTATAACAGGCCTAAAGGATTGTAGTGCTTGATTATTGGCCTTCTAGAATCTAAAGCTTATATAATGTATACAGTTGAAACCAAAAGTTTACATACACTTTATAAAAAGACATGTTTTTCTCACGATCTGACCTGAAATCAGAATAAACCTTAACCGTTTTAGGTCAATTAGGATTACCAAAATTATTTATATTTGGCAAATATCTGAATACTGTGAGGAACTTTTATGGCAGGGTAATGGGTTGTTGCAAAGTCAAAAGTTTACATACACTAGAATTACTATGCTTTTAACCTCTTACTTCCGCAGCCTGTTTTGGCCTTCCTGACACAGCTCTATTTTTGAAATCTGACGTGTCACTTTATGTGAGAATAACTTTTTCAAACTTTTACCTATCCATGTGATTCAGAGACTGTTTTTTAGTGACCAGAGGGGGACATGTATGAAAACTGTCTTGGTCTAAGATAATCTTTGTTGTCCAAAGCAACCAGTCAGAGTGCCCGTTTCATTCTTTAAGAGCACTAGATGAAATGTAAGGGGAACTTTGATTGCTATTGGCAACAAAAAGTCTTAGACACAGACAGTTTTCGTACATGTGGCCCATAGTGCTTTAAGTTAGCAAGAAATTTTTGCCCATAGAATCCTTGTTTGTTTGTGAAAAATATCAAAATTTTGGGAAACTTTGGAAAAATTTGTCATTTTCAAAGTTCTAAAATTTCTGCGTGCAAGACAAATAATTATTCACCACAAAATAGTTTAGAACTAGCATCTACCATATGTCCACTTTAGTTTGGCACCATTTAACTTTTTTACGACATTAGGGGGCTTAGAAATGTAGTAGTAATTTTTCACATTTTCATGAAAATTTGCAACAATGATATTTTTAAAGGTTTGGCCTGTATGTTACCCCCATAAATGACTTCATCTAAGAAACTACACCCCTTAAAGTATTCAAAAAAAGCATTTAGGAAGTTTGTTAACCCTTTAGATGTTTCACAGGAATAAAAGCAAAGTGCAGGTAAAATTTCAAAATTCAGTTTTGTTTTTTTGTTTTTGCAGATTTTCAGTTTTTATCCATTATTCACTGGAACACGGTAGATGTGACCATGGAAATGCAACTTAATATTGATTCCCCAGATTCTGCCATTTTTAGAGATAACCCATATGTGCGCTATTTGACTCAACCATAAGCCTCAGAATAGGAGGAGCACCGGACTTTGGGGTCTCATTTTCAATATATTTTTACTTAGGCGCCATTAGAGGTTTGCGGACATGCTAAAGTGCTAAAACAATAAATTCCCCTGAAAAAGACCTCATATTGAAAACTACACCCCTTAAGGCAGTGATTTTCAACCAGTGTGCCGCAACACATGGTCGGGTGTGCCGCGGGGACAGTTCCCCAAACTATGGTGCGCCCTGGGTTTTGTTCAGGGCCGTTCCTAGGGGCGGGCAGGGCGTGCGGTCGCCCGGGGCGCTGATGCTCCGCTCACCCGCGGGGGGCGCCGCGGTCGCCCTGCCCGCCCGGAGGAGCGCCCCTGACTCTGTGCGACTGTTTTATAACAGCCGCGCAGAGCCAGCAGCTGCAGGGAGGAGGCGGGACGGATCGTTCCTGTCCTGACTCCTCTCCTGTATCAGCGTCACCGGGGGCGCACAGCTCTCACCGCGCCCCCTGTGACGCTGGGTCTCCTCGGCTGGCAGCTCTGCCGCCGATGAGACCCCTGGGAGCTGCGTGTAGCGTAAGCAGCGTGATGACGTCACGCTGCTTACACCGCTCTGCAGCTCCCACTGCTGAGCAGCTCCGGACCGGGACGCGCGGACCCAGGTGAGTAATCTTTTGTTATTTTATAATTACTTACAGGGGCATCACTGGCTACAAGAGGGGCACACTGGCTACAATGGGGGCATCCTGGCTACAAGGGGGCACACTGGCTACAAGGGGGGCACACTGGCTACAAGGGGGGCACACTGGCTACAAGAGGGGCACACTGGCTACAAAGGGGCATCCTGGCTACAATGGGGACACACTGGCTACAAGGGGGCACACTGGCTACAAGGGGGCACACTGGCTACAATGGGGGCATACTGGCTACAATGAGGGCACACTGGCTGCAAGGGGGCATCACTGGCTACAATGGGGCATCACTGGCTACAAGGGTGGCATCACTGGCTACAAGGGGGCACAGTGGCTCCAATGGGGCACCCGGGCTGCAATGGGGGCACGCTGGCTACAAGAGTGGCACACTGGCTACAAGAGGGGCACACTGGCTACAAGGGGCACACTGGCTACAAATGGGGCATCACTGGCTACAAGGGGGGCACACTGGCTACAAGGGGCACACAGGCTACAATTGGGGCATCACTGGCTGCACGGGGGGCATTACTGGCTGCAAGGGGGGCATTACTGGCTGCAAGGGGGGCATCACTGGCTGCAAGGGGGGCATCACTGGCTGCAAGGGGGGATCACTGGCTACAGGGGGGGCATCACTGGCTACAATGGAGGCACATTGGCTACAGGGGTGGCATCTCTGGCTAGAATCGATATTATTAACTATATGTATAATATGTACTGTTTTAGTGTCATTTTGTGCCATTTTGGCTGGTGGTGTGCCCCGGGATTTTTTAAGTGTAAAAAGTGTGCCGCGGCTCAAAAAAGGTTGAAAATCACTGCCTTAAGGAATATATCCAGGGGTGCAGTGAGGATTTCGACCCCACAGGTGTTTCACAAATTTATTTAGAGTTAGGCTGTGAAAATCAAAAATGTATTTTTTCTCCAACAATCTGCAATTTTAGCTTAAAATGTTTCATTTTTACAAGGAATCCTGGAAAAAAATCCCAAAGTTTGTTATGTAATTTCTTCCAAGTTCAGCAGTACCCTATATATGGGTGTAAACTGCTATTTGTGCGCATGGCAGGGTGTACAACAGAGGGAGTACTATTTGACTTTTGGAACGCAGATTTTGATGGGTGCTATGTTGCATTTGCAAAGCCCCTAAAGTACCAGAACAGGTGAAACCTTCCAGAAGTTGCCCCATTTTGGATTCAACACCCCTCATGGATCTCATCTAGGGGTGTATTGTGCATTTTGGGTGCACAGGTGTTCCATATTTTTTTTTTTTTGTAGCATTGGGCCATGAAAGTGGGGGAGGGGGGGGGGGGGCCTGCAGTTCCGCCATTGTTTTTTGGGCTTCATTTGTACAGCTTTCGCCATGCAGTGTAAATGACATAATAACTTTACTATGCGGGTTAGTACAATTACAATGATATAGATTTTATATAGTTTTTTTATGTTTTATTACACAATAGAAATATGTCTATAAAAAATTGTGTTTTATGTTGTTCTATTCTGACAGCCATAACTTTATTTTTCTGTGTATGCAGCTGATTAAGGGCTTGTTTTTTTGCAGGATGAGTAGACATTTTTTATTGGTACTGTTATGAGGTTCATATGACGCTTTGATCACGTTTTATTAAGGTTTTTGTCAGGCGTTTTGAACAAAATACTTTTTACAGTGGTCATCGTGCGGTATAAATGACATCCCAGCTTTACTCAGCAGGTCGATACAGTTACAGCGATACCCAATTTGTATATTTTTTTATGTTTTACTGCTTTTACACAATAAAAACACTTTTATTCAAACAGGAAAACACGTTTTTGTATCACCTTAGTCTGAGAGCCATAACTTTTGCTGTCTACGGAGCTGTGTGGGGACTTTTTTTTGCAGGATGATTTGACGTATTTATCGGTATAATTTTTTTAGGGGGGCAAGGCTTTTTGATTGCTTTTAAATCCTTTTTTGGGAAGGCAGGGTAAAGAAAATACTGCAATCCTAGTAGTGTGTTTTATTTTTAACCGGGCTTACCATGCAATATCCGTGACAAGTTAGTTTTACTTTGTGGGTCGAGACGATAGCGGTGATACCCAATTTATATATATTTTTTTTTATATTGAAGCGCTTTAGAAAAAAAAAAAAGTGTTATTTTATAAAACTATCTATGCATCGCTGTCTTCTGATAGCAATAACTTTTTAAAAGAATTTTGTATACAGAGCTGTGTAAGGACTTTTTTGCGGGATGAACTGACCTTTTTATTAGCAGCACTTTGGCGTTTATATGAGTTTTTGATCGCTTTATGTTACAATTTATGTGCCTCGGGATGAAGAAAAATCGCAATCCAATGATTTTTTTTTTTACGGCGTTCATCGTGCACGTTAATTAACGTGACAGAATTATAGGGTAGGTCGTTACGCATGCGGCAATATCAAATATATGTACTTTATTTTTTTATCTTTTTGGAGTGATTGGTGTTTGTAAAGGGGAAAAGGGCAGTGGCTTATTTTTATTTTGTTCACTTTTCTACTTTTTTTTTTTTTACGTTTCCCCATAGGGAAAAGTATTGGTGATACTCAGGTCACTCATACAGTACAGCGCAGGACTGCTCTGTATTGGTCTCTATGGCAACTTTCAGTCACCATGCCCAGCCGTGCCCAGCATGGTGACGTCACAGACATTGTATACCTTTCGGGCTGCCTGGTAGGATGCAGCAGCCACACGATCAATATTTTTTTAATGCACTCCAGAAACACACTGCTTCTGTGTGTAACTTCATGGGAAAATCTAAAGAAATAATTGAGGATATCAGGAAGAGAATTGTGGACTTGCACAAGTCTGGAACATCCTTGGGTGCAATTTCCAGATACCTGAATGTGCATTGTTAATCTGTACATTCAATTTTACGCAAGTACAAACAAATGGGAATGTCCAGCCATCATACCGTTCAGGAAGGAAACCAGTTCTGTGCCTCAGAGATGAGCGTGCTTTGGTCCGACATGTGCATATCAACCAAAGAACAAAATTTAAAGACCTTGTGAAGATGCTGGCGGAAGCTGGTAAGATTGTGTCATCATTTACAGTGAAATGAGTACTGTATCAACATGGGATGAAAGGCCACTCTGCCAGGAATAAGCCATTATTCCAAAAGAAACATATGAAAGCTAGATTAATGTTTGAAAATGCAATGAACAAAGACCTACATTTTTGGAGTTATGTTCTGTGGTCTGACGAAACTAAAATTTAACGGTTTGGCCATAATGACCATTGTTTTGTTTGGAGGAAAAAGGTAGAAGCTTGGAAGCCTAAAAACACCATCCCAACTGTTAAACACAGGGGTGTCAGCATTATGTTGTGGGGTTGTTTTGCGGCAAGAGGGACTGGTGCACTTCACAAAATAGATGGCATCATGAGGAAAGAAGATTATGTGGGAATACTGAAGCAATACCTCAAGACATTAGCCAGGAAGTTAAAGCTTGGGCGGAAATGGGTCTTCAAAATGGATAGTGATCCGAAGCATACTGCCAAACTGGTTACAGTGTGGCTTAATGATAACCAAGTCAATACTTTGGAATGGCCATCACAAATCCCTGATCTCAATCCTATTGAAAATTTATGGGCAAAGCTGAAAAGGCAGGTGTGAGCAATACGACCTACAAACATGTCTTGGTTATACCAGTTCTGTCAGGAAGAATGGGCCAAAATTCCTACTAACTATTGCAAGAAGCTTCTGGAAGGATATCCAAAATGTTTTACCCAAGTCATACAGTTTAAGGGCAGTGCTACCAAATACTAATGAAATGTCTGTAAACTTTTGACTTTGCAGAAAGTAATAAAAATGCTTTAAAACTTCTCTCATATTATTCTGGCAAATAGAAATAATTTTGGTAGTTATAATTGACCTAAAACATGTAAGGTTTATTCTGATTTCATGTCAGATAGTGAGAAAAACATGCAGATGTGTCTTTTTATATAGTGTATGTAAACTCCTGATTTCAACTATATATTCATTCATATTCATCTGGGGGCCAATATTATATCACTGCAGACTGTCGGCTCTGTGGGTCAGCATTATATATGTATATTATATACATATGTAATCGGCTCGGTGGCCCAGCCGCACCATAACCATGCCCGCCTAAAATCCCACCCTCCCCCACTGGGCTGTGAAAAAATTGTCTTGCATGAAACCGGTCCCTGGTGAAGTACACGTTGGGGAACGCTGGTGTACAGGGCAGCGCTGAACACTGTTAGGAGCTTTAGGAGGCGGGTGCAGAAAATTCCTGTATTGCAACTGCATTGCAGCCTGGGAGTTATAGGAAAGACCTGCTGGAGAACTGCCGACACTCCGACAAGCTGGAAGTTTCACTGCAAAAAGTGAATCTTATCATAGGCGAATAAGGAGGAAAAAGAAAAGAAACACATGACGGTAGTAAAATATCTTTACTTTGCAGTATAGATGCTGTTTATAGTATTCTAAGAAATCTTTAAACTTCCAGATAACTCCTTCAACTAACACTGTTTCTATTTCAGATGTAAAGGGACAGCTTCATGAAGACTATTGCATACTGCAACACTCAAACAGGTAAAACAAACTGTTTTAAAAGGGAAATTTCTGATCTGTCCATGAAGCAATGAATGCCTGATTAGAAAGTGTTTCACTGCTCAGACTTTTACTGATCGTGACCACTAAAGCACACACTTGCTTCAGGGTGGTTGTATAAAAATGCCACTGAAATTTTGATATATATTTTTCAGCCAGAGATCTACTTTAGAAGTAGTGTGAAATCCAGAGAAAGGACTATTACTTCTGATTCTTGTTGTGTCCCATTGTGGCTTTCGCTTAGAAAACGTCAGAAAAAATGCTGTGTGTGTGAATCTGAAGAAACAAGCCCTCACACAGGTCTTCTTTTTTTTGTATTTGTGGCAAAATATCTTTTGGGATTTTTACATTTTTTTTGTTTTACATTTTATTTTTAAAAGTTCATTTTTGTGGAACTGGTAAGACACTCTTAGTCTCTAGTATATACAGACCTGAAAAACCTATTTAGTAGCTCTGCCTTCTCCTACTCCCCAGTGATCAGCTCCCCATTATTGTTATTTAAGGGGATGTATCGCTTCCTTAGTTCGGCTGATTCACACTGCTCTCAGCTTCTCAACTCTGGAAATGCAGGGCGTTTTCTTCCCCTCCCAGCTGGTGACATCAGCCCCCCCTTCACTGTGCATGCTGACTTCCTCCACCCCCCCCCCCCCCCCCCCTCTGAGTCCACATGTCACTGTGTCTCTCCCTGCAGTCTTATTTTGTAAGAGCTATATACATACCACAGGCTGCATTCAATCTAGACTGAGCAACTGAACTCTTCTCCTGTCACAGCTGGAGATGCTCTATAAATGGCATAGATCTCGCTTCTATGCAGGAGAGTTAGGCACCGGGACAAAACTGTTATGTTTTCTCATTGTAGAATCTGTTGCAGTCTGTTTCTGCTGGGTGTGGAGAGAGAAAATGCTACGGCCCCTAACTCTGAGTCAGGCAGGGATCGACACAAATTGTGCTATTTCCTGATTGTGTAAGCCCTTCAGTGTAATTCTGTTTCTTCTGCCTGTATAAAGTGAAAATGTGACGGTCCCTTACTCTGAGTGAGAGACACAGCTCCGTGAATTCGACTGGGGGCTGTACAGAATGTAAATGAGCTCTCAGCTAGTGAAATGCAAGGAGGAGGGATCCTGAGGGATTCGACCAGGACTGGATATCAGTGTAAACAAAAACACAAGATAAGAAATACTGTGAATACAAGACAGCTTTGCTAATGACATCCAATTGCAAAGTTGCTTGTTTTCACTGTCCCCTTATTCTGAAGACCATTTAATGAAATGATAAAACCCCTTTAAGTTCAATGTAACAAAATGTGGCAATTCAGATCCTGTCAGACGGCTGTGTCTGCATAGCCTGCACAAGGGAGTATCCCTGTCTCCCTTATTCCAATGGACTCCAATTGCAAAATTAGCAGGAATGCCGTATAGCAAATATAAAACATTCATTTATTGTAGCTTCTTTAAAACATACAACCTTTTTATGTGCACAAATTAGTGCTACTTGCGTGCGAATGAGTAGAAAGACCGCAGCCAGTCAAAGTCCCAAGTCCATGGATACTGTTTGTAGTGCTCCAGCAGCCTCCCAATATGTGTTTGAGAAAGGGGAGGAGCCTCCCCGAAACGTCACACGCTCACCTCGGACCTCGCCTGTCTGCACAGCATCGGCTCCACTACGCTAGCTCCACATATTGGGAGGCTGCTGGAGCACTACACACCCTATCCATGGACTTGGGACTTTGACTGGCTGCGGTCTTTCTACTCATTCGCACGCAAGTAGCACTAATTTGTGCACATAAAAAGGATGTATGTTTTAAAGAAGCTACAATAAATGAATGTTTTATATGTGCTATATGGCATTCCTGCTAATTTTGCAATTTAAAACCCCTTTAAGTGTCCTACATGCTCTGACTTTGGATTTATATGTTTCTTGGGGTTTGTTTTGCTGTCCTTGGCCACCTGCCTTTTTATTTTGTGTTTTAGCTGATTTGATCACCTTTTTAAAGATTTTATTAATCTTGTTTTATGTTCATATGCTAATTCTTACCCCTCTGACATATTTTCTAAATGCCCTTTTTAATTAGTTATTGCCCTTTTAACAGCAGGTCGAAGCCATGTTGGATGTAATTTTAATTGCATATACTCATTACCTATAGGACCATATTTTGCAAGTATATTTAAAGCCCTCTCCACCCTCATTTGGCTTCTGCATCATTATTTGATAATAGCTGCTCCCAGTCTATGTCCTGTGGTACGGCCCTCAAAAAGGTGCAGTTGGCCTTTTTAATATGTAAATGTTTTTGCCTTCCCGGTCTGTGATTGTTTGTTTTTTCCAGTATAGGTTAAAATGTATGATGATGTGGTCGCTGTTAAAGGGAACCTGTCACATAGGTTGTGCCCCCCTTGCTGAGGGCAGCACAAGCTAGTGTCAGACCTGCTGGTCCCAGCACTGTGCCCCTTATTCTGTAAGATGCAGTATTTCTAGAGCATTTACCCCTTAAATCTTATTCATGAGCAGGTGTTAGCTCCACCCACCAAATGCTAGCTCCGCCCACTAACAGTTATTCACATGTTTCTACCTCTACAAAGTAATAGGTTTGTCAGTTGAGGTGGGTGGGGCTAACCTCCGATTGGCCAGGTTTGAAAGAAAACTGACAGTGAAGGACTCTTCGAATGACTCTTCTGGCTAAAAACTGCAGATTTGAGCATTAAATACACGAAAACTACAGCATCTTACAGAATAAGGGACACAGTGCTGGAAACAGCATGTCTGACACTACCTTGTTCTGTCCTCAGCATTGGGGGCATAATCTATGTGACAGGTTCTCTTTAACAAGGTCTTCAGACACAGTGACCACTTCAACAAGTTCTGCTTTGTTAGAGATTACCAGATCCAACTGAATATCACTTCTAGTGAAATCTCCCACAAACTGGCCCATAAAATGATCCTGTAACAGGTTGAGGAACATCCTCCCCTTTGTAGTTGAAGCAGAACTTTGACCCCAGTCAATGTCTGGGTAATTGACTGTGCTGCCAGCTCCATTTGTTTATGCAGCTGACCCTCTATAGCTGACGGTTGGGGGCTATAGATTACACCAACAATATTTTTTTCTGTGTTAACCCCAGGGCTGTGGAGTCGGAGTCGTGGAGTCGGAGTCGGTGGCTATTTTGCGGGAGTCGGAGTCGTCATAAAAGGGACCGACTCCGACTCCCAAAATATATAATAAGTTGGTCCAGTTGGTCGATGCAGTGCAAGAGCAAGAGGAATTGGGTTCGACCAGTGCTACTGCTCCCATATCTTCAGCCTTATCACATGAGGAGTGTAATTGATGACATGGAGCAGGCAAATCGCTACCCCAGGGGGAAAGACTCTGCTCCCAGGGCAAACAGGTTTCAGCAACATTTTTCACCTGTTTTCAAAGAAGTAGAAGGGTTTAACCATTCATCAAAACTGTCTGTGGCTGAGGCAATTCCTTTATACCCCAACATTGTTAGAGATGTTACCCCTGTGGTTATCGTTTTGCCCCCAACCCAAGTTAGTGTAGAGAGGCCGTTCTCTAGCCTGGAAATAATGAGATCAGATGTGAGGTCATGTATGCAGGATCTGATGGAGGCAATACTATTTCTCAGAACAAATTCAGAGACTTCACAAATGTTCCTGCAGTGTTTTGCATATTTATAATTTTTTTGTGTCCTAAAGTCATGTCCAATAAATATATTTTACACTGACAAGCAAAATGGTAACAATGGTTTGAACTTGTGACTTTCAGGCTCCATATCTCACCAGCCACTACAGCTTTGTACATGAGGCTACTGTAATTGTATATACAGTCATCTTACCTATCTTATACATAAATTTGACTTGCAAGTATTTAGCATCTGCTTAGTTATAGTTTTGCTCCTAAAAATCAAAGTGTTAATTTTTATTATTTTGTTAGTATTTGGTAAATCCACCTTTGGATTTCAATACTGCCTGAATCCTTCTGGGCTCTGGACCAGAGTCAAGCAGGTCTTGACCAAAATCTGATCCCATGTCTCTTCTACACATTCCCAATGTTGGTGCGGACTGGACTTGGATACAAATACAGCTTTTTCATCAATTCGCCCACAAGTGTTCAAAAGATCAAAACATTGTTACCCTTTTGCTTGTAAGTGTCTGTTCTTCCTAAATAGCTTGATTATTGTATCATAAGGTGATAAACAGCCTGATGTTACCATTTTACTACAGTAAAGTTATTACTTAAACATGCGCCATGTAGGAGGGAGTCAGGAGGGAGTCGGAGTTGGAGGTTTGGGAAATTGAGGAGTCGGAGTTAACCCTCTCTTCCCTCTCTTCCCTCTCCACAGCCCTGGTTAACCCTCTCTTCCCCTTTGTATTTTCACCCACAAGGATTTCACATCTTCACGCTCTATTGCCTCTTTCCCACTTGCTTTCGTATCACTCCTTACATACATACAGACACACTCCTCCTACCTTCCTGTTTTGCCCTGTCCTTCCTAAATAGTGTAAAACCCTGAAGGTTCATGTGAGCAGTCCAGCCATGTCTCAGCAACACCAACCACATCAGTCTGTTCCTCTAGAACTAGCTCCTCAAGCTTCCTTATTTTGCTTGCTAGACTCCTGGCATTTGTGAACAGACACTTTAAATTCCTTCACAGTTTTCACATTCAGTAGATGGAATGAGATTACATGAGATATTGTGGCCACCTATATCTTTAATGCTGCTTGTAACACATGGATCTCCTTATCCGCTGGTCTAGACCACCCACCACAGTCCACTTCTCCAACCGCCAATATAGTCTGCCCCCTCTCTAACCTATCTATGGCTGCATTTTATAGATTGTCCTCCCTCCTCATCCCTTTATATACTCCCGTTACTTCTAGAAATCCCTCCCCCAGCGCAGCAGACCCCCTTCCATTCAGGTGCAATTCATCTGTAGAGCACAGATTGTACCCCAATACAAAATCAGCTTAGTGCTCTACAAACCCAAACCCTTCTACCCTACATCAAGACTTTAGCCATACATTTAACTCCCTGAGCTCCCACTGTCTTTCCTGCGTTGTGCATGGAACAGGCAGCATTCCGGAGAAGACAACCTTAGAGGTCTTATCCTGCAGCTTGGAGCCTAGTTCTCTAAAATTATTCTTTAGCATCCGCCACCTACCATGTATTCTGTCATTGGTCCCAACCTGGACCACGACAGCTGGGTCATCACCAGCCTCTCCCAGTAATTTATCACCCGGTCCACCACATGCCGAACCCTGGCACCAGGGAGACAGCAAACCATTCGGTTGAGGCGGTCCTGGCGACAAATTATTCTATCCATGTTCCTTATTATAGAATCCCCTATAACCACTAACTGTCTTTTCCTACTTTCATTACCATCTCCCTGACTACTAGTTGGGCTGTTTGGAAGAGCAGTATGCACTTGGGTTGCCATTCCTGAGACTGATGCCCCAGCATTATCACACAACTTGGCAATTTTACTAGGAAGCTCAGGAACAGAAGTGGCATTCCTTTTTCTGGTACTTCTAATACTACCCCCTAACCCAGCTATATGGCTCATCCTGCTGATCTATTACTCTACCTCCAACATTTAACCCACTAACTGCTTGCTCAGTGAGAAGCAAACTCCTCTAATAAGTGTCAATCACCCTCAGTGTTGCATTCTTTTACATCATCCGAGTTGATCCTTTTACAGTGACATGAGTGCATTAGGTTTATAATCTGTAGTGCACAAAGCCACAGAACTCTAAGCATTTAAACTTGTCATTAACTTAGCTACTGTGTTAGAGATAAGAGTTAGCAGGGAATGACTCATCGTGGTTGGTCAGATGCTTGGAGCAATCGGATAAGAGAGAGAGAACAGAGAGAGGTGGTCAGTAACTAAAAGAAACTTGTGTACACTAGCAGTAGACTAGCACTAGCAATAGATAACATTTTCTTTATCTCCTGAACAAAGCAAAATCAAAACAACAATGTATTTGGTAATAGTCTTCATTTACCTTTCCCAATATGTTAAGAGCTAATCATTCTAGTGAGAAAACGCCTTCAAAGCCCAAAGTTTTGTTTCATGTTATTTTGGCTAATATATAAACTCAGTGATAACATAGACCCAATTATATGGGCCATTGTAGAGATACTTTTTTACATCTGTTGTTGGGATACTGCAGAGTCCATCACCACAAGCATAGAAATTTTGGTAATGCTTAAATGTCTTCAAGATACGTAGATCATATTTAGATAAAAACTGATTTTTGTATATATTTTCAGTCAATCGATTTCTCTCTATTCAGGACGCTATATTTTTGGCTCTATTTAATTCCCATGTAGGGTAACATCTACTACTCAATTTGACACACAGTGATTGCCTCCTATGGATATTTAGACTGATGATCCAAAAACAGTCCCATAGGGTGGTAACAGGAAAGCCTAGGACAATTGGTGACTAAGGCATGTGCCTGCATAACACTGCAAGCAAGCCTAATATAACAGGAAGTAAATGTGCACCCTGTATAATAAAAGAAGGCAAGTGGAGAAGACCAGTTGGCTGCCAAAGCCACCTGCAGAGCAAGTCTCAATGGCACAGTGGCCAAGGAGACACCACAGAGAATGGTTGAAAAAACACCCCAAGTAGAGAAAGGGGGAGATCCGCTTATGGTGCATGATGTAAAGGATACCATTCAGGATCAGTATAAAACCATCCTGGATCAAAAAAGTAGTGTGAAACCACAATGTATAATATAGAGAGCTATTTCCAGCTCCTTCCATCATAGAGTAGTATATAGCCGCTGGGTGTTAGCTGCTTATTGCAGCTATCACTTGGCGGTTACAGCTTGGGATGGTGCTAGTGCCATTCTGTGCTGTTTACCCCCTAGATGCCATGGCAAAGATGACTGTGGCGTCTAAATCAATGAGAAACGTTGCCTCGTATCATTCCTTAATTCGATCGGGGGCCCTGATCGGTTAACATGGCAGCTGGAAGCCTTGTGAAGACTTCTGTTGCCGCTCTGTTTTCTGTTTTACTACTTCCTGCCTCAAGCAAAAAAAATTAAATAATAAAAATTACACATATCACTGCATCTGAAAAAGTCTGATTTATTAAAACATAATTTATCCTGTACGCTGGACACCATAGAAGAAAAAAAATTCCAAGCTCCAAAATTGCTGTTTTTTGGTCATTTCTCATCCCTTAAAAATTGAAATAAATGTAATAAAAAAAGTTGAAAGTATTAGAAACAGGTAGTAATAAAAAGTACACTACAGGCCACAAGAAATGCCCCCGTCCGATGTTAGTACAAAAAAGTTATTGGTAGCAGAAAATGTGCGGCCACGCAAGTTTCGAAAATAGAAAATATTGTAATTTTTTTCCATTACCAAAACATAACGGAAACCGTAAATGTTTGGTATTGCCGGATTCATATCAACCAGTAGAATACAGATAACACATCATTTTTACCGGCGATTGAATGCCATAAAAGCAAAACACCCACAAACATGCTGCAAATATGTTTTTTTTTTCACATTTTGCCCCACTTAGAATTTTTTGCGGTTTTCCTGTATATTCTATGGTACGATGAATGACACCATTAGAAAGTACATCTTGTCCTGCAAAATATAAACTCTCATGTGTCAAAGTAGATGAAAAAATAAAGTTATTTGCTCTGGGAAGGTGGGGAGGGAAAAACGAATGTTAAAAAAAATAGACCTCAGCGTTAAAGGGTTAATGAGGCTGCCCGATATTGATGTAAGAACAACAAAACTGAAGGTCCCAAGACCTTGATGCAACCAGAAGTTGTCAGGACACCACAAAAGAAGCTGGGAAAAACCAGAGTGTGAACAACTCATGAAAGACTAGACAGTCCCTAGAAAGCTCTGAGCATTGGTCCGTGGAAGAGAACATGGCAGACCACACCTGGCAACCCAGAGGGACGGCACAGACAAGCACCCAAGGTCCCTGCCTTGATTCACCTTAAAATTCCCTGTGAGGAGGTGGGAAAGAGGCAGGAAATACAAAGAAAATGGAACACAGCCATTTTCTTTACCAATAAACTAGAGCATGGTATAAAATTCTGTTTTGCTCCTCTTCATGGAAGTCTTTGGTAAAAGATGAAAGATCTGCTTGATCAGAAGAGAAAACCAGAGCATGCATGGTATGAACTAAAGTGTGAAATACCACCCAACCTGGACGCCAAAATTGCCATAGAGATAAAAATGATGACCATGCAGACCTTTACGAAGGGGAGGGCAATGGAAAGACCTGAGGTCTAGTTCTCACTCAACAGAAGTACATTGGCTAATTCTGGTAAGAATGAAGAGGTACAGGAAGACTGAAGTCTAGGGGGGGGGGACCACCATGCAATGTGGGACTACTCCGGAATAGGAGAGTAACAGCGAAACAAGAAAAAAGTTTCGCCAATATTGGAGAGAGTTTTCAAAGTTGGCTTCACTGTCTGAGCAGTGTAGGAATAATAGTAAAAGTAGGGTATACGACCAGGTGCAGAGACCCATGGGAGATGCCCCAGGATTTGGTAGAGGAACAGGAATGTTGGTCCTAAATCTTTTTTCAAGATCTGTCGGGAGTGGGCCCTATCGCATTTCATTAACACACATGATCAACTTTGTCAAGACCTAGAAAGTTGCCCATCCTGATAAATAGACTGTCTAATCCAGCTCCACAAGAGCAGATTGGAAGAACTAAAAGGAACTGGCAGGCAGTGATAAAAGAACAAACTGATATACAGCTACTGGGAGCCAGGAATGCTGATGTCTGGCTAACCAGTAAAAAGCATGTGCCATTGGAAAACTGCATTGGTATAATAACGCGCCCAAGGAAAAGAGAGAGTGGTGCAGAAAAGACTTCTGCACCATGGCAGAACTCCGTTTTGTTGGAGAGGGTGGTACCCACTTCCACTCCAGTACAATGTGACATCCCTGTGAACAATAGGAGATTATAGATATAAGAAGTAACAGACCGTTTTCACCTCTAGGAAAACGTATGATTACTCTATCCAGGGGGCGATTAAGAGAAAAATAACTGCACAGCAACCTAAAATATGTTGTAAAAGTAAAAAAAAAAACAATTGTTCTTCCAAGGAAGAGAGTAATGGGGCAGAGTGTATGGTAAAGACAATTGGATCCTCTAGAAAAAGAGAAGGCTGAATGACAGATACTTCTCTTAACATGCAATGCATGTACGGCTCCCGTGAAGAGCCTAAACCGCATGTATTAACTGTTGTGCCTCTGAGGTAATACTTTCCCCTTCACATAGTGTATGGACGAGGGTTGAGACACAAAACCATGTAAGACCAGGCCATAGAAGGGAAGGTAATGAGCCAGCACAAATACATGTGCAGGACAGACATGCCAAAGTCTGCACTTGAGCAGGCTACAAGCCAGGGAATAGATTTATAAAGCTGCTGCCACCGCAGAGGCCAGATGGGGCATGTCAACACCATGCAACAAAACAAACAAGTAGCCAAAAAGCCAACACAAATACACATAGCTGGTGCAGGCAGGAGAATAAAACTCCCATCCTGGAGATGTAAAACACCAAGCATCATGTACGGTGTGGTGATCTACTCGTATGTCCGGTGTCTTGGAGAACAAGCGGGTTCACCCCTTTGCTAGCTGACACTAGAGTGCGTATACCGTTGCAGAAAAATGGTATGGATGACTGGCGGCAATGTGCGAATATAGGATGCTGGGTTGGGCTTTCCCTTTTTTTGCCTACTGCCACCTTCTACTAGCAGCCTATACCCAAGGTCAGTTTTGTGTCCCCCAATGATATTGACAAGAAAATTAAATTTCTGTCTCCTTTAAATAATTTGTGAAAATACTGATACATCCTCTAGGGTCTAAAATGGGAAAAAAAGCAAATAATTCAACAAGCACAGCAGTGCTCAGCAGATGCTAAGCCATTCATAAACATTTCTGGAAGACTGAGCTGCATTACCGCTATCTTTACGGTTGAGGTTCTTTGTGCACATTTTGATCAAATATTGTGTGCCATCTACCACATCATGGTGGTTGTTAAAAATTACCCCCTACTGACAGTACCTTTTAAACTCTGAGAGCATACTTGCATACATAAATACATGGAACATTGAGGTTTGATGAGCAAAACTAAGCCTTTTAGATTGGTAACAGAAGTGTGAAACAATAAATGTGCATCACCGCTGTGACCGAATAACATGCAGATAACTTTCACTTAAATGAGCACTAGCTTAGACGTTCATTTTGAAGCATTGGTGTGGCCTCATCTAGAATATATAGTTCAGTTCTGGGCATCAGTCCATAGGATGTACTGAAGTAAGAGAGAGACAATTAACTAAACTGATAATGAGCGTGGAGGATCTTGGTTATGAGGAAAGGTTCAAAGAATTAAACTTATTTAGTCCTGAGAAGAGAGGTCTAGAGAAAGACATGTTTACTCTGTGATCGTATGTAAGTAGCCCTACAAAAAATATGGTGAAAATCTGTTTTATGAGCAAAAAAAGGTTCAATCGAAAAGCTTTCTGTAGAATTGCCACCTCAGGAGCTGGTCACAGCAGGAACAGTTAAGGGCTTTAAAAAGGGTAATAGAATTACTTGCAACAAAATAATATTAATGCTTATGTAGACCTAAAGCATTTTGAATGTTGATCCTTTGATTGCCCTTGAAGCGGGGAAAAAAAAGGTTTTTAAATTTTTTAAGGCACATTTCAGGCCAAGTTCGTAACTTTGGCTTTTCTTACTATTCTTTAAACATTTCTTTATTCAAGAATTGAGCAGTTGACAAATAATTCAGACTGAAAGATATCATGAAAACAAAAAGGATAGGTAACCAAATAACCGATAATAACAAACGTGGATAGTAGGAAATAAACACATTTTGTTAAATAATAATAAACATGCGGTTATGATACAGAACAAAAATAATTATTGTAATTCAGTAGATGCACAGTAGCTTTAAGATAAAAATAGATTTCTTATAGATTTTCTATTATTACAGACATATGGAGGAGCAATTAACTTCATTTCACAGGCGCAACTGAGATTAATTCTTCCGATAAACCCCAGTTTTAGAGGGGGGGCCTAGGTTCTTCCAACTGAATCAATGCTGTTCTGGTGTATAAGAGGTGAAAAAAAGGGAATTGTGAGAGGGGTGTTTGGGGAATTCCATGTCCCATAAACCAAAAATCTAAACTGCAGTTTTGGGGGTCAAAGTGAAAGGGGAGATTAGTAATTTTGAGAGAAGGATGGATTCCAAAAATTTTTAAAGACTTTAATTCCACCAAAAAATGTAGCATGGTGCTTTTTTGGCTTACCTCTTCAAATAGATTTGAGGTTTCCGAGAACATCTTAGCTAACCTTTTAAAGGGGTTTAAAAAAACCCCCTGAGGTGGATCTTAAACATGGTTTCTTTAGGGTTTATAATCTCGGGTAAAGAAGAAGAGATGGTTTTGTTTTTTTTTCCTTTTCCCCTTTGAGAATTGGGAGGATAATTCCTTTAACCATTTTAACATAGTTGGGGGCTTGGGGGTGGAATCTTTGGCCAATACTGTGTGGTATGTTAGGCCTTTTTCAAAGCCTTTCTTTGCGCAGAGAAAGTTGTGAAAATCAGGATGAGGTGTCCGGCTATTTTATAGTTTGGAACAAATGTCTTATTTGCAGGAACTGAGAAAAAGTTGGGCGAGGTAGAGATTAATAAGTAGAGATATGTGTAAATGAGAGGAGGGTTTCATCCTGAAACAGTCAATTGTGAGGATGCTGTGTTTCTGCCATGATTTAAATATAAGGGTATTATTCCAGCATTTTAAGAGATTTAAGGATAGATCTTTCTTACGAAGGATGAACCAAGTGTTAGGTCAATAAGAGACAAACTTTGGTCTACTTATGTCATACCTAAATGAAGAGGTTGGTAAAGGGGCACCAAGTAATGAGGATTTAAGATGGTACTCTAGGAGGTAGGGGGTAAACAAATCAGATTCCATGTTAGAATCAGATTGGCGCCATAAGTGAAAGGCTTGCTCAAGCAAGATAGTCTTGTTGTAAGCAAGAAAATTTGGGCCTGCTATTCCGCCATTCTTATTGCTGAGGACTCTGGGCTGTTCCTGCACCAAATAAAGGTAGAGAACAGCTCTTGGAATTTAAGGTTAACTGCGGTAGGTATAAGATAGGTGAATTGCTCTGCAGATGTATATATGTATTGCGGTAGCAATGACATTTTAATGCATTAATTCTCGTGATCCAAGTTAAGTTAAGTGTTGATAACAGTTTGATTTCAACTTCTAAATCAGGCAGAAGGGAATTATAATTCATATCAGTTGTACGGGAAAGGGAAGAAGTGACTTTAATATCTAAATAATCTACTTCATCTTCAGCTAGTTTGAAAGCAAAGGTTTTTAAAATTGCATTTTGAGATTTAGGATTATTTAGATTTAGAATTTAGCCTTATTAAGAGGGTTCATGACTTAAGGCAAGTGGATAATACTGTGCTAGGGAGTCATAGTTATAGGTAATTTTCCACTGTGGCTTGTTGCAATATTAGTAACAGTAATAGGGTAGAACTGTGATATCTGGCACTTTTATCAGAGCCCTTTTGGTCTGTAAATACAATGACGGCAAAAATTTTCACTATTGTGGGTATATATACAAAGTCTCCAGGAACCTGACAAGACTGTCAGGTCTGTTAAACACTGGGAACACTTTGTACTGCAGTTAAAGGGGTTGTCTCACTACAACGATTTCTTGTTATATTAAAGATCTTGCAAAAACAAGTCACTTTGCAATACGTGTCCATTAAGAGTGTCCTACCTATTCCTAGATATCCCCTCTTGTATGGGCTGCATCAGCTCCTCAGGTCACTACAGCTACAGACCTGTTCAATCTCTCCTGATAGGCTTCCAGCACTGGTTGCTATAACTACAGATCTGGCTTCTACTGCAGCCTAGTGGAAGCCAGTAAACACGACCCTGAATTCCAGATGAAACAAAGAAAACAGGACTGAGGTAAGATGAAGCAAATGTAGTGAGACAACCCCATTTAGGCTGCTTTGAGGTGTGCCCTGATGTTTTCAGCGGCCTGGTATTGCCAGCGGCAACGGGAATAGATAGTTGTGACCGCTTTTGAGTATGTTTGAGGCCCTGGTTCTGTAAATGACCCCGGATTCCCCTATTGGCTCTACTTTTGGAGATCTTATCAAGTATTTGCTGCTGAACGTAGTGATCACTAAATATAGGTTGGAAATTCATATAAAGCAGAAAACACAAATTTTAGAACCTTTAACCCCTTAAGGACCCAGCCTGTTTTGACCTTCCTGACACAGCCCTATTTTTGAAATCTGACGTGTCAATTTATGTGAGAATAACTTTTTGACACCTTTACCTATCCTTAGATTCAGAGATTGTTTTCTCGTGACACATTGTGCTTTAAGTTAGTAAGAAATTTTTATCCATAGAATCCTTGTTTGTTTGTGAAAAATATCAAAATTTCATGAAAATTTGGAAACCTTTGCGATTTTTGAAAGTTGCAAAATTTCTGCGTGCAAGACAGATAATTATTCACCACAAAATAGTTTATAACTAGCACCTACTATATGTCCACTATAGGTTGGCATAGTTTTTTAAACATCTTTTTTTTTTTTTTTTTTTTACGACATTAGAGGGCTTAGAAATTTAGTAGTAATTTCTCACATTTTCAAGAAAATTTGCAATATACATTTTTTTAGGGACCACTCCAGTTCTGACGTGGCTTTGAGGGGCCTGCATGTTAGATACCCCCATAAGTGACGCCATCTGAGAAACTAGACCCCTTACGTATTTAAAAAA
>JAODAL010056677.1:0-23146 GCA_025379985.1 Phyllomedusa bahiana | reverse complement strand
TTTGTTGCTTTCTACTTTCTCAAAAAGTTATCAACTCTAATGAAAAATTGCCTTTTTGTTTTCTTTTTTTTTAAATGCTTTTATAGTATTTTATAAACTATACGATACCAACTTTATTTTTTTGTTTTTTATTCTCGGTTTTACATTGGCATGTTGACCTCTGTTGGTCCTCTTACTACTATAGCAACCCAGGGTTCTCCGTGATTTTGTTTGCAGGGTGGTAATGGGTCAGAGAGGGAGTTATAGAACATGAAAAAGTGCAATTGTGCCATTTTTGTGAAAATGTTATCTTTATTCTACAGGCTGATATGATTCTGGTAATGTTTTCAAATAAAATTGTACTGCTCACATGGTGGCTTATGAAGGTGCACGTAGATTCCTCCTGAGGACCTGCGGGATCTCAAATATGTTCCATAGCAAAGTAGTGAAACCCGGCACCATGAATGTAGCAGACATTCCAATTGTTTAAAAAATCTTCATATTTTATTCTAAAACAGTTAAAATGTCATATTCTCTGTACAAACTCCAGCAGACACGCTCCGGGGCTACCACCCTTATTCGCTGGAATAATAAAATATGATATAAGATTTTTTAAATGGTTGGAATTTTTGCTACATTTATGGTGCTGAGATTCAACAGTTTGCTATGGAATGATTCTGGTAATGTCACATTTTTAGAGATTTAGTTATGTTTTTCTAATTTAAAAAAAATTACAGTTTTTATTGAAACATTTTTCATTATACAACAAAATAAAGACATCATAATAACACACCATACATAATCATAGAAACCCGAGTATGAAGATGGAAATATTGTTGCCATGTCAAGTATTACATATTTACAGTCTTTTTTGTGTGCATAGTTTTCTCATTAAAGAACATACAAACATATAAACAAAAAAGGTTTTGTAACAGAAATATCACAATGAAAACTTTTGCTCTCACTAGTAGGGATACAACTTTACATAATTTCACAGACATGGTCTACTTCCAAGTTTGTTTTTGAAAATCATGTGGAGGATGTTGTGGAGTCAGCATTGTTAAAGCAAAAGACCACTTTTTCCATATCGGTTAAAAGCGTTGTAGGTTGCCCATTCCACCTGCTATGTGTTTTTCCTTTATAAAATTTAATTTACAGGAATTCTGAATTGAGGATGGTAAACAGCTTTTCCACTTCCTGGCCATGTGAGAACATGTTACTGTTAGGATGTTAGTTATCAGATTTATGCATTTACAGTTGGGAGACTATATAGGGTTAAAGAGAGGGAGGCCACCTCAGGTGTCCACCTCAAAGGTCTACCAATTGCAGACTTGCAAGGCCATAAATCGAGAACTGAGAAATAGGACATTCCCACCAAATATGGAAGAGTCTTCCTGCTGCTTTTCTGCACCTCAAACCGGGCACTGTATCTGAAAAATTTCGGTAGATTTTTGAAAGTCAGTATGGAGTAAGGTACCATCTGTATAAAAGCTTCTTTTATGATTCCATATGATTACTGCATTTGGAAGCTTTATGGTTAAGCATAAGTACAACTGCTGATCTGAAAAGGAGGTCTACAAGTCCATTTCCAACTTAGTAAAAGAAGGTCATCAGGACTGGAAGTATACACTAATTAGCTGATAGAAAGACTCTTTTGCATTTAGCTGAATCTTTAACTTTTTATAAAGCAGATTTAGGGGAAACATTGGATAAGTTCACAGTGGGGAGAAAATGCCTAAATCCAAAAATATTTAAAAAAGATCCCTACAAGGGATACCAAAGTGTTTTACAATGAAGTCAAATGGAATCAAGGATTATCTTGTTAGAATGTCTCTTAATCAGAGCAATCTCAACATCATATTGGGCCCCTGGCCAGAGCACTGCAGCAGGCCTTATAAATACATGACATCACACAAGGTCATGCCACTAGCCATCCCCAAGCACACCTATATTATCATGCCACTTATGTCTGAACAAGACTGATTGACATAGCAGGGAGCCTTTGGCTCCCTTCTCCACCATGGTTTTTATTTGTTTGCACATCCTAAAAACACACAAACAGTAAAATAAGCAAAGCCAACCATGGGATTATGAGTATGTTTCTTGTATTCCTAGGACAAGCATACCACAACTTGGGCCCTTATGGTTGTGGGGCTCCCAGGCAACTGCCTAGTGTGATGGCCCTGCTCTTAATCAAGAAATGCCCCATTCCACCCACGAGTGAATATACAAATTAGGAATGACTTGTTGAAGTGTGTGGAGAAGTATATTTTTTAATCTAATTTGAATTACTGACTGTTTTCCAAACTGCTTATCCTGCGATGACCATAGGTGGTGCTGTAGGAAAAAAGAGGGCAGTCTGAGTGGAGAATCATAGGGAAGATATTAGGTTGTCTTACCCTACAGCATCAAATTAAATAGTAACCAACTGACAGTAGAAAGTCACCAATGTCTAGCCTGTTCTAGAATGAAAGCACTGTAGTATGAATAAATGCAGGGGCAACCTAAACCTCCTCTGCCTACAGAGAGTGTTTATATAGCCAGATAAAATTCATTACTATCTTATGAAGAAGATGTAAATGAGACTGCAGAACTGTTAAATTTCTGAAGTAATCTCTCCCTGGCTTAATGGAAGCAACTTAGTGATGCTGATTTGCCAATGTAGCTCACTTTTGAATCTAGGGAGGTTCAGATGTCTGGAGCTTGTGATTGATGGCGCAAACTGAATAGATGCATCTCCACTGGATGTTATCTGGGCGCTGGAGTAGTTTGACTGGTGGGTGTGTGATTTGTGTATTGTATGTCCAGTTGGGTGCACATGGAATGCACATGGAACAACCTGGTGAGAAAGTGGCCAGATGTTAGGCAATCTAAAATTAAGAAAGCACAAGTGCTTTCAAACCTTTTTCACTGTTATACTATGTATTTTATTGTACTGTGCATGATTATCAATTATCTAGATCTGACTACCTCGGACACATCGACACTGGAATTTTATAACTGGGTTGTACCAGTGAAGGTCATCTGTGATTGTATGTTCTCTAATTTTATTTGTGTTTTACATTGTACTTCTAATATTTTCAAAATAAATACTCTTAGGCTATGTTCACACTGCTTAAATTGGGGCACATTTTGCCATGTATTTCGCGGCGTACTGCACCCAAATACGAGTGAAATGCACCCCAGTCATTACGGTAATCCACAGTTCTCATAGAGAACTATGAATTACGCCTCCTCTCCTCGGGCGTACAATACGACGCACGGGGAGATAAGTGACATGTCATTTATTCACGGCGCATATGCGCCGCGAGTAATGACAGTCTATGGGGCTGGCGGGCTGCTGGCCCCCACGCATCATGGGAGTACGCGCCGATCAGCGCGAGCTCCCGAACACCCGGTGTAATTGCAGGGCGTACTGTATGCACTGCAATTAGCCATGTGAACTTAGCCTTAAAGATTTTGGAAGTCATATAAAATTTTTCAGAGACACATAATTTGGATTGCAGCAATGAGATTCAACCAAAGTATAGAGGCTTTAGAACAGGTAGGAATGATAGCGCAGATTGTTTTGAGGAGGTGATTGAAGTTAGTGGATTGCGATTTAGAAAAGGGGTAAGTAAGGGTGACACCAAAGTAAGGAAGTTCTGTCTTTGTCCAAGGGAAGAGAAACGATGTTTTAAATCTTTAACAAATCTGAGCCTCTCCCAGATACTATGGGTCTCCCCGGAGGGTTGCCCAAATCTTTATGTATCTTTGGTAAGATATATAGAACCGGGGTCACTGGTGAGGTGATCTTTAGAAAATTACCCATTTTGTCATCAATTATTCTTTCACATATAGCTCTGTCAATAACAACATTGTTCTCCCTTAATATGTCGAACTTAGGGTCACGTGCCAAAATCTTATAAACGTCAGAGTCACCTAATTGACGATATACCTCCTGCTCATACTGTGCCTTGTCCATTATTACAACTGCTCCACCCTTGTCCGCCGGCTTAATCACCAGTGTGTGATTATTCATAAGATTTTTCAAAGCTTCCCTTTCTCCTAATGAAAAATTGTGTCTGTTAGGAAAATCCCTGAGTTGTAAATCCTGTAACAGATTCGTAGTCAACTTAATATATGTTTCAACAATATGATTGGTATGAGGCAGAGAAAAATCGCTCTTACATCTCAAACCAAGATCTTTCAAACAGACAGTTGCATTTTCTAAAGATCACCTCACCAGTGACCCCGGTTCTATATATCTTACCAAAGAAACATAAAGATTTGGGTAACCCTCCGGGGAGACCCATAGTGTCTGGGAGAGGCTCGGTCTTTAGCAACATTGCGATATTTTTGGATAGAGTGTTACGTAGATTTGCCACATCTGCTCCATCCTATATAAGAGACACAGCTGACTTTTTACTTAAATTGCAGGGAGTGTCTTTACCCGATCAAACCTTCTTTTTTGTCTCCTTTGATGTCGTATCATTGTATACGTCGATTGAACATTCAGAAGGATTGGAGGTGGTGTCTGTGGCGCTTGCCGGTGCAGGACACGATCCGAGGTATTCTCAGTTTGTACTCACCCTTCTGGAGATGGTCTTGAAGAGGAATTATTTCCTCTTCAATGATAAATTTTATCTCCAGAAGAGGGGCACTGCCATGGGGTCCAATGTGGCCCCCACTTATGCTAACATCTTTATGGCATCCCTTGAGTCTGACAGTGTTTATCCATCTATGTACTCGGATCGTGTCCTGTGCTGGTGGCGTTACATAGATGACATATTCTTGATTTGGACTGGGACATTGGAAGATTTGGATCACTTTTATGACTACTTGAATAACTGTAGGCCAGGTTTGCAATTTACAAAGGTTGTGTCAGAACATTCTGTACAGTTTTTGGATACTTTGGTATATATGCATGAGGGTTCTATTGAGACAGATTTGTTTGTTAAAAGCACTGACCGTAAAAATCTATTGGAATATGGTAGCTCTCATCCAAGACACATGATTGATACTCTGCCTTGGAGTCAACTGTTGAGAGTTAGGAGAGTGGTCTCTGAGGAAGATAAACTTGATATTCGTGTCCAGGAGATGTGTGACAAATTTATAGCCAGAGGCTATCCAAAGGCTTATTGAGGAGACATCGTACACGACTAGAAGGTATAGTTAGAGAGGAAATCTTGAGACCTAACAATAAGAATAGACAAAATAACAATCGAATTCCCTTTGTCCCCACGTAGGGGGATTTGGGGGGGTAAAATCTCCAAAAAGTCGAGACAAAAAGGATATTTAAAAAAAAGGGGATTTCCTGATATCCCAAATTTGCTTGACCCCTATGATGTTTTTACCGTGGGAATAGGAAAATTTTTCGCGATAGTTTAGTAAAGTCGAGGGTTTTTGTAAAAGGGGGATGAGACAATCTTTTTTGGACCCCAAATTTGGGTAACTTTCCCCTTGTCTAAATTGCTGTAATTGCAATAATCTTTTGGGGGCGGACTCTTTTTCTCCCCCCCATTAAAGACGGTTTTGTTAAATTACATGTAGATACACTTTCCTGAGCTTAATTTATGTAGGAAAAAACAAAAAAATAAAACGTAAAAACAAACAAAAGACCCGATTCCGGAAAGACGTATGTTGGCCTTTTCCGGGGGCCAAACATTTTGTTGGGTAGGTTCCATTCAAAAAAGGGGTTTAGGGCATGACATGTTGCACCCGAGAAGAGAGGGAGCCGTGAAAAGTTATTGAGAAGAAGGAACTGAAGGGATTTTTGAGTTTAAAACTTTTTCCTTTGGTTTTAAAAATTGAATTTTAATTTTACTTAGATATAATTTCTTTTTATTTGTGGGTATAAAAAAAAGTTGTTATTAAATATTGTTTTTAAGGGGAAATTAATAAAAAAAAATATAGTATTTTAGGTAAGTGGCCCATCGGGATCATGGTTCAATCTCCTATGATGATTCTTTTATGCGTGCAACTTGACCTATTAAATTTTCAAATGTATATTTCTATAGTCATTTATTCCCAAAAATTCGAATATAGGCTACTTTTAAACATAACTGTTATTTACTGCATCTCCCCCCCTTGATTGGTGGCATGCTGCTGATTACTGAGACCCCGCTGTCTTGGGTAAGAGCATGCGCAATGGAGGGGGCAATAGACACCGAAAGAGGATACGATATCCCTTCCCCCCCGGGTTAGGGGTAGGACATATGCAAAAAACTAGTTAGGACCTGCGCAGAAATAGTGAGGCCCGAGGAGATGTGATGGGTGATCTCGCGGGCCCGGTATGTTTTTAAATTCATTTATAACCCATGCTATCATGTTGGATACGATTTGGTGTAAAGATAAAGCACACAGTGTTTATTATTAAATTAATTACTTGCACTATTGGGTTTTTATACTAGTCTTTGTACCACCCGGCACATTTAAAAAAGTTTGTTTTTAACACTCTGTTTTTAATGCTTGACAAAGACCCGCTGGGTTTTTAAAAACTTTTCAGTTTTTTGTACTCTGGATTCTTGAATAAAAAAACACATATGCTGACACCCATCTTCTATTTTTTTGGGTGGAATCTCTTTTTGGGAAGGGGCCTTCCCTAACAGGGCGTCTCTGTGTGAAAGTTTTTAAAGGGGGTTGAAAAAAGGGAAGGGGACTTCGGCTGCCCCCAAAATTATATTTTTCTACACTATGGGCCTGGGGAACAGCACGGGGGGACCAATCCATTGGGGAAAAAGGGCTGGTGCCCCATGCCTTTTAACCCCCTTACCGGTAACCCCGTTAGAAATAATGTATACTGAAGATGATATACAGAAATTGTTATCTACTACTGGATGTGATATGTCCTTTTTAAGCTCACCCTCAATTGAGGTCCTGAACAGGACATATGAACAGGATATGAAAAGTATGATCACGATTGAATTGCATTTGAACACCTTACTGGGAAAATTACAAAAATTCAACGCATTCCAAGGGGGGTCGATCTAATTTAAGACCATGTTCTTTCCCAGATGAGGGATTTGAAAATTTGAACTGATTAACAACAAATATGCATTTTTATGTGATTTTTTTAAAAGCAAGTTTTTACAAAAAAGAGTGTCCTGTTGAAATCTGGTGTGAGATTGTTGGGGAAAAAATTGTACTCTTTACAGCAAGTGACTTTGCAAATTTCAAGGAAAAAATTTCTCAAAGGCTATCTAGACATAGAAAGGAAATTTAAAGATTAAAATGTGATAAAAAGGGACCGAGACTTGGAAATTTCCAACAAGGAAAGGTCTTTTAAATTGGCAGGGCCACCACAACCCGAAATTTAAGGAAAAGGGAAAAGTTTTTGGGGGTTTGGGGATCAAAAATTTGGTTATACGAAACTAAATCGATTTCGGATGATCTTGCAATCAGATTTTTTAAATTTTAGAACCCCGAAGGGGAGGAAATCAAGGAGGGGGGGTCGAAGTCAACCGCCCAAATAAAAGGGAGAGGGGGGAAAATTGTTTCCAAAGTCCAACATGCGAGGACAATGGAAGATTGTCCTCACCGAGGACCGCAAACATCCTCAGAATTAAGCCCCCCGGGGAATCTGGTTGCTAAATTTCTTCGTTACATTATCAGGACAGAGATTAAATTTTTGAACTTGGACTTTCTTTTTGCCCTGTCTCCCATTTGATAATTCCAATTGAGATAGATTTGCAAAAATTTTTTTTGGAGGTTAAAATTGAAACTTTTTTATCTAAAAAATACGAACTGTATTTTGATGATGTGAAAAAATGAATGTCCCCGTTTCAAAAAATCTTGGTTTTTAGATGTAAAAAGCGATTTTTCTCCGCCCCATACCAAAAATATGTGGGAAAAATATATTAAGTTGACTAAAAAATCTGTTACAGTTTACAACCAGGGATTTTCCCAACAAAACAATCTTCATTAGGAAAAGGGGGCTTTTAAAAAAAATTTAATAAAACAAAAACGGTGTTAAGCCGGTGGACAAGGGTGGAGCAGTTGTAATAATGGACAAGGCCAGTTGAGGGGGTTATTCGTCAATTAGGTGACTCGACGTTTATACGATTTTGGCAGTGACCCCAAGTTGACTTTTTAAGGGAGTCAATGTTTTTATTGCAGAGCAATGTGAAAGAATAAAGATGGGGCAAAATGGGTAATTTTCTAAAGATCACCTCCCAGGCCCCGGTTTAAATTCTTAAACCAAAGAACATAAAGATTTGGGGAAACCCCCCGGGGGGGACCCTAGTATCTGGAGGGCCGTCTTTAGCAACATTGCGATATTTTTGGTGAGTGTTACGTAATTTGCCAATCTTCCATCCATAAAGAGACACGCTACTTTTTACATAAATTAAAAGGGAGTGTTTTTCCCCATAAAACCTTTTTTTTGTCTCCTTTGATGTCGTATCATTTTTATACGTCATGAACTTCATTTGGATTGGAGGCGTGTCTGGGTGTTGGGTGCGAACCGTCCGAGGTATTCTCATTTGTACCACCCTTTGGGAGAGGGTCTTGAAAGAGGAATATTTCCTCTTAAATAAAAATTTTATCTCCGAAGGGGGGAACTGCCTGGGGCCCAAATGTGGCCCCCTTATCAAACCTTTAGGCCCCCTTGAGGTAACGTGTTTATCCATCTAGTACTGGGTTGGTCCGTGCTGGTGCTTACATAGAGAAAATTTTCTTGTTTTGGGGGGACTTGGGGAAAGATTTGGATCATTTTCATGACTATTGAATAACTGTGGGCCAGTTTTTGCAATTTACAAAGTTGGTAGAACTTTGTTACAGTTTTGGATACTTTGTTTTATATGCATGAGGGTTCTATTGAGAAGATTGTTTGTAAAAGAGACCGAACAATTTTGGAATTGGTACTCTCATCCAAGACACTTTTTTGATACCTCCCTTGGAGTAAACTGTTAGATTAGGAGAGTTTCTGAAAAAAACTTGATTTTGTGTCCAGGAGATGTGTGACAAATTTTAGCCAGAGGCCCAAAAGGCTTATTGAGGAGCATCGTACACGACTAAAGGTAAGTTAGAGAGGAAATCTTGAAAACCTAACAAAAAAGAATAGACAAAATAAAAACCGAATTCCTTTGTCACCCTCGGGTTTGGGGTGGTGAAATTCCAGATTTTTGAGAAAGAATGGGTATATTACAAAAAGGATTCCTGAATACCCCCTTTTTGCTGTGACCCCTATGATGTCTTACCGTAGGAATAGGAAAAAATTTTCGATAGATTGAGCTGATTTTTGGGAAGGGGGATGAGACAATCTTTTTTGGTACCCCCCTAAATTGGTAAAAAATTTTTTTGTCTTAATTGCTTTTAAGATATAATTTTGTTATTTCGTAGGTAAAATAAGTTGAAAATTTTAAAATTGTTTTTTTATGGTAATTAATAAAAAAATGTATTTATTTTTGGGAAGTGGACCCGTGGATCATGGACAATCTCCTATGTTTATTTTTATTATGGTAACTTGCCCTATTAAAGCTCAAATGTTATTTTTTAGTCATTAATTCCACTAAATTTTTAAATGGGTACTGTTAAACAAAGCTGTTATTTAGTTGATCTCCTCCCTTGATTGGCGGCGATGCTGCAATTACTAGACGCCCTGATGGGAGACTGCGCAATTTAGCTATGAATAAACACGCCAAGGAAATGAATTCCTTCCGCCCGGTTTTTTAGGGTACGGTGCATGGCAAGAAAATAATTAGGACCCGGCAGTAAATAGTGAGGACCCGAGGGGATGTGGTCGGTGGATCCGCTGGGCCCCTATGTTTTTTAAATTCTTCGATTTACCCATGTTATCACGTTTTGGATACGGATTGGTGAAAGAAGAGCACCATGTTTTATTATTTGAATTAATTAACTTTCACTATTGGTTTATACATTATTGATACCACCGGCACTTTAAATAGTTTGTAAAAAAAAAAAACACCGTTTTGCTTGACAAAGACCCTGCTTGGGTTGAAACTTTTCGTTTTTTTTTATTGGAATTTTAAATAAAAAACACTTAGGCTGACACCCAATCTTCTATTTTTGTTTGGAAGCACAGCCAGTGAAGTCCTGGTAATGATATACCCCAAAATTTTAATATCTTGGCAAACAAACCAAAGCAGAGAAGGGATTTGTTCTTTTCCTCTGAAAACCGTTATTATTTTAAATTTAAAAGGGAAAGCCCCAAACAAAAAGTCTTCTGACTTTTCGTAAAACCCCCCCCTAATCATTTGAACAAAACGGGGGGAAAAAGGTCGGGGAAAAAAAAATCCAAGAAAAAAAAAATTGGCCACTATTTGACACTGAAATAAAACAGATGCCTTTGGGTTTTTGGGAGTATGACTACAAAGAGCCGTTAGAAATCTCTTTTGGCATGGGGGTGCCATAAGTAGGGTCATAAAATTAGACATTAGAAATGGATCAAGTATAGGATCATATTTTCCCTTAAAAAAATTTTTGTGAGGCAACCCCGGGCCCCAGGTTTTTTTTGGGTTTTTAATTTTTTAAATTTGAAAAGCATGACCTCTGAGATAGTGATAGGGACAATTTTTTTCTCATTTGCCGCGGGACCCCTGGCAAAATTTTGAAATGCAATTGAAAAAGCCCTTTATCCCCCCCTTTGTATCTAAAAAAAAAAATTTTTAATTTGGGTAAAGGTTCCCCCAAATTTTTTTGGGGTCAAAAGGGAAACAAATGCCATTTTTTTATTAAAATTTGGGGAAACTTAAATATAGTATTTTAATAAAAAAGGGAATTTTTGTCCCCCTTCAGATTTTCCAGGAAAATGCATGAATGAAATACTCTGCCCTTTCCGGTTCAGACTGACTCATTTGCATAAGTTTCCCAAGCTTGAAAAGCCCCCATCCCAAAGCGTGCTTTCAGATGCTAATTTAACAATTAAACTTTTCAAAATACTAACAACTTTTTATCTGATCCCCAAAAAAAAAAGCCCTAATTACAGTTTTTTGTTTATTTTACATAAAACCAAAACTTTTTACTTCTGACCCGCACAGGGGCAAATGCTTTAAACCCCTTTTTGGGGGGGGGGGGGGGATGACATCAAATCCCTGTTATCTCATTTAACAAAAAAGCAGGGGGGGAAAATTTTTCAGGTCTTTAAAAGAGGGGAAATGAAATAGCCAGGGAGGGCATAAATTCACTTTTTCTCCTTTGGGAAAAAAAGGAACAAAGCAATATATTTTTGGGAAAAAGTCTTTTTTTTTGTGTTCCCTACAAATTTTAAAGCTATTCTTTGGGAGCGAGACAAAAACCCCTTTTAAGATTTTTTCTGAAATGCCTAGTTTTTTTTCATGTTGCCAATAATATGCCATCTTCAGTCTCCTGAGAGTCAAGTCATAAACCCATTTTGCATTTTTAAAATTCCCTGAAAATTTACATTTAAAAACTTTAAAATTTTTAAACCCAAAATCTCCCTGGTAAAAGCTTTATTAAAACCCCTTAAACGAGGGCCCTTTTCTGTTTTTAAAACTTTAAAATTTTTTTCCCCATGAGCACTGTATTCAGAAAAAGACCAAGGGATAAAAAGCTTTGTGGGAACAGTTTAGAGGATAATAAGACACCTTATTATCATGTGTGTTGTTAATTTGGAAACATTCTGAAATAGATGACTTGGCTTTAGGTTCATATTTAGATGAGTGTAAAGTCTAATTATTTCTAATTAAGTCTAACTGTTTCCATATTCAGTGAGGGGTTGTATTTCTCTAACATTTTAATATTAATTGGAATGTAATCAGAATTTACCCTTATACTATATTAAATAGCTCTAGAAATAGGATTCTGGTCTATTAATATAAGGTCTATTCATGTGTAAGACTTATGTGGATTAAAAGGTATAGTTTTTTTCCGATTGATGCTGGAGTCTACATGCATCATACAGATTATATTTTTGGTTGAAAGCAAATAAAGGTCAGACCTGTGGGTGTTTATCTAATGATGGTCACATAGTTAAAATAAAATCTCCTTCAACCATCACTGATCTCTTGGGCCCGGTGAATCTCTAAAAAAAAATTTAAAAAAAAAAGAAGTTGTCTCAAATTATGACGCATACCTTTGTTATTGTAATTATATTATTAATGGTGCAGGTAACAATAATGTATCACCCATCTTCATCTATCACCTGTGTGCTCCCGGTGAAGGCTAGGGTATCCTTCAATGCCATCGCAACTCCTCCTTTTTCCAAGGGGGGGGCAAAAAAAATTATATTTTTTTTAGGGTTTTAAAAAATTAAGTTTTTTTTCTATAGTTTGTGGCATTTTTTGTTTAAATGAATGTGTTCCTTGAACACAGAGGATGTCTGAGGACAAAGCTTTCCATACAATTGATCTTTTAAAAGGGGAGTTTAACTCCCTTGACATTAATAGATGAGGTTTTAAAAACTAAAGCAATAATTTTAAGTGAGGGGGACAAGGGGTATAATGCAAAGCTGAAATAATCTCGAATTGGTTTTAACAGGGGGGCCCCAAGATATAATTTTGTTTAAAAATTTTCAGATTGGGAAAAGGGCAATTTGATTCAAATAAAGTGGAATTCGTTTAAATTTCGGAAAACTTCGGTTCTAAAAACAAAAAAAGTCGAATTTTTGGGTATTCGCGTGAACGAAGTGGCTTTTGATTGATAAAATGGCTACGAGCACTGGCGTTAAGGGGAGCAAAGCATCTGGGAGGAAGAAGGGGATACCTCATGACATTACAAGTGAAGCCAATAAAGAGACCGGCGGGTTTCTGTGACTCACCGCAAATTAAGTCCGGGCGGACCTGGGAGCTATACCGCCCACGTACTGATTGGGGAAGGGCTGCCGGGGCTCTTGAAACCCAGCTTTTACTGAAGAACTGATTTTTATACATGATTTTTGGGGGGTGTCTCAGTTTGTCTCGAGACTGCTTCTCTTAACGTTTTTTTTCTATTTTGTGGGGTTTTGGGACTGAAGTCCAGTGTACGTCCATGAGGCATAAAATTTTATGCTTCTGCTCACAGCACATTGAATACCAAAGGGGGGATCTACCCTGTTCCTGTTGTATTTTTTAAAGAAACGCATTTTTACAATAAAAAACCAAATTCATTTTTGGCTGCTCAATTCTTTTGCGCAATTTTAAACCAGGGGGTTTAAATTTGCTTGTTCTGTGCTCTGGTGACAAAAAAAACCATCTTTTTCACCCCAAAAAAATACATTTTTTCCGTAGCATAATTCACAAGCGAAGGTTAATTTCAATTTTTTCTCTTGTTTTGTAGCGAAAAAAAAACGCCATTGTAAACACACAAAGCTAGTAGTTTGTGGTTGCTCAATTCTTTGGGGCAATTTTAAACCAGGGGTTAATTAAAGGGGTTGTTTTGTTTCTGTGGGCTAAAAGAAACCGTCTTTTTCACCGCCAAAAAAAAAATTTTTCTGTAGATAATTCACAGCAAAGGTTAATTACAATTTTTTCTCTTGTTGTTGCGTAAAAAAACACACATTGTAAACACCTCAAAGTAGTATTTTTGGTTGTCAAATTTTTTGGCACAATTTACATTCAGGGGGGGTTAAATTAACGTTGTTTTGTGCTGTGGTGATAAAAAAAACCGCTTTCACCGCCAAAAAGTAAAATTTTTCCCGTAGCATAATTCCCAAGCGAAGATTAGTTTTTTTTTTTTCTCTTGTTCGTAGCGTAAAAAACACGCCCTTGTAAAAAACGCAAAAGTAGTTTTTGTGGTTTTCAAAATTTTTTGGCGCAATTTACTCCAGGGGGTTTAATTAAGCGTTGTTTTGCTCTATCGGACTAAAATTAAAAACCCTCTTTTTAAAGCCAAAAAATAAATTTTTCTGTAGCATAGTTCACAACGAAGGTTTAATTTCAATTTTTTTTTCTTGTTTTGTATCGTAAAAACACGCCATTGTAACACGCTAAAAAGCTAGTAGTTTGGGTTCTAATTTTTTTGGGGGGGAATTTTACACCGGGGTTAAATTTAACGTTGTTTTGGCTGTGGTGACTAAAATAAACCGTCTTTCACCGCCAAAAAATAAATTTTTCCTGTGCATAGTTCACAAGCGAAGGTTAATTTTCAATTTTTTCTCTTTGTGTAGCGTAAAAAACCCCATTGAAAAAACACTAAAAAACTAGTAAATTGTGGTTGCTCAATTGTTTGGGGGCAATTTTCATCCAGGGTTAATTAAAACGTTGTTTTTGTGCTGGGTGACAAAATAAACCGTCTTTCACCGCCCCAAAAAATACATTTTTCCCGTAGCATAATTTACAAGCGAAGATTAGTTATAATTTTTTCTCTTGTTCTTACGTAAAAAACACGCCATTTAACACGCTACAAAGCTATTTGTTTTTTTGCTCATTGTTTTGGCAAAATTTCATTCAGGGGGAATTAAACGTTGTTTTTGCTGCTGTGGGGGACTAAATAACCGCTTTTTAAAAGCCAAAAAAAATTAATTTTTCCGTAGCAAGTTTTACAACAAGGTAAAATTTCAATTTTTTCCTTGTTGTGTAGGTAAAAAAAAAACCCCCATTGTAACACAATAAAAAGCTTAAGTTTTGGTTGCTCAAATTGTTTGGGTAATTTCATCCAGGGTTAATTAGGCGTTGTTTTGCTGCTGTGGTGATAAAAAAAAACCGTCTTTCACCGCCAAAAAGTACATTTTTTCCTGTAGCATAATTTACAAGCGAAGATTAGTTTTAAATTTTTTCTCTTGTTCTGTAGCGAAAAAAACCGCCATTGTAACACGCACAAAGAAATATTTTTGGTTGCTCAATTGTTTGGCGCAATTTTCATCCGGGTTAAATTTAAACGTTGTTTTGCGTACGGACTAAAATAAACCGTCTTCTGCCAAAAAAATAAATTTTTTTCCCGTACATATTCACAAGCGAAGGTTATTACAATTTTTTTTCATTTTTGTGTATCGTAAAAAACCGCCTTGAAACCCTAAAAAATAGATTTGTGGTTGCTCAAATTGTTTGGGGCAAATTTTTCACCAGGGGGTTTAAATTTAAACGTTGTTTTTTCTGCTGTGGGGGACAAAATAAACCCTCTTTCCGCAAAAAAAAAATTTTTTTTCCCGTCATAGTTTTTACAAGCGAAGGTTTTTACAATTTTTTCTCTTGTTGTGTAGCGTAAAAAACACCCCTTGTAACATCACAAAGCTAGTATTTTTTGGTTGTCAATTTTTGGCGCAATTTACATCCGGAGTTAATTTGGCTTGTTTTGGCTGGGTGACTAAAAAAACCGCTTTTCCCGCCAAAAAGTAATTTTTCCTGTAGCATAATTCCAAGCGAAAATTTGTTTTAATTTTTCCTTGTTCTTTTGCGTAAAAAACACGCCATTTTAACACGCACAAAGTAGTGTTTGTGGTTCTCAATTGTTTGGCGAATTTACATCCAGGGTTAAAATTTAAACGTTGTTTTGCTGCTATCGTGACAAAATAAACCGTCTTTTTAATCCAAAAAATAAAATTTTTTTCCCGTAGCATAGTTCCACAAGGAAGGTTAATTCAATTTTTCTTTGTTTTACGTAAAAAACACGCCATTGAACACGCTAAAAAGCAATAGTTTGTGTTGCTCAAAATTGTTTGGCGCAATTTACATTCAGGGGTTAATTAAGCGTTGTTTTTTGCTGTGTGGTGAATAAAAAAACCTCTTTCCCCCGCCCCAAAAAAAAATTTTTACCCTTGCATAAAATTTACAAACAAAGGTTTAAATTTCAATTTTTTTTCTTTTTTGTAGCGAAAAAACACGCCATTGTAACATCTACAAAATGTAGTTGTGGTTCTCAATTGTTCGGCGCAATTTACTCCCCGGAGTTAAAAAAATTTGGCTTTTTTGCTGCTGTGGGGACTAAAATAAAACCCTCCTTTTACCCCCAAAAAGACATTTTCCTGTACAAATTCCAAGCAAGGTTAGTTATAATTTTTCTCTTGTTTTGTACGTAAAAAAAACGCCATTGTAAAAACGCTACAAAGCTAGTATTTGTGGTTTCTCAAATTTTTGGCGCAATTTCATCCAGGGTTAATTAAGATTGTTTGCTGCTGTGTGACTAAAAAAAACCCTCTTTCCCCGCCAAAAAAAAAATTTTTTTGTAAAAATTCACAAGCAAGGTTAATTACAATTTTTTTTTGGTTGTTTTGGTAAAAAAAACACCATTGTAACACCTACAAAGGGTAGTAGTTTGTGGTTTTCTCAATGTTTTTGGGGGCCAATTTACATCCAGGGGTTTAAATTTAACTTGTTTTGCTGCTGTGGTGACTAAAATAATCCCTCTTTCACCTCCAAAAAACATTTTTCCTGTAGCATAATTTACAAGCAAGGTTTAAATTTAAATTTTTTCTTTTGTTTGTGTCGAAAAAACCGCCATTGGGGAAAACCCCTACAAAATAGTGTTTTGGTTTCTCAATTTTTTTGGGGCAATTTAATCCCGGGGGGTTTAAATTTGCGTTGTTTTGCTGCTGTGGGAAAAAAAAAACCGTCTTTTCCCCCCGCCAAAAAAAAATTTGTCCTGTTAAAAATTTACAAGCGAAGTTAATTTAAAAAATTTTTTTTTTGTTGTGTACGTAAAAAAAACACCATTGTAACACCTACAAACATATTTTTTTGGTTTCTAATTGTTTGGCGCAATTTACATAGGGTTAAAAGCGTTGTTTTGCTGCTGTGGTGATTAAAAATAAGCTTTCACTGCCAAAAAAAACATTTTTTTCCCGTAGCATAATTCACAAGCGAAAATTAATACAATTTTTTCTCTTGTTTTTGTACTAAAAAACACGCCCTTGTAACCGCACAAAAACTAGTAGTTTGTGGTTGCTCAATTTTTTGGCGCAATTTACATCCAGGGGTTTAAATTAAGCATTTTTTTCTCTTGGGGACTAAAAAACCCAATTAACAAACTGGGCTTCTAAAACTTTATACTTTATTTTCGTATATAAAAAGCATCCCAAAACCCGGGGATTAGACCGCATTTACAGCATAACATAATGGGGCATAATTTTTTAAGCAATTCTCAGCTTTTGTTTACCTCCCGGTCGTTCAGATCAATTCACGTTAGGAATCCAGGAGTCCCCCGGGAGAGCGGCGCAGAGAAGGGACACCTCCCCCCCACCCCGTGCTACGTTTGGGGGAAGCTCCACCCCTTCGAAAGGGATATGCGTCACGGGCACACCATCCTTAAATAGATAAAAAAACCCTTAACCCTTTAAAAACCCCAAGCCAAAATTAAAAAAATTAACTCCCCAGTGCCTGCAGGTGTTTATAATTTAAAGGATAAACTCCCCATACTTTGCATACATTTATGATCTTATTACAAAAAAATTTTTGACATCTGTTACAAAAATATCCGCAGATTATTTTTTATTTAGACCCTTCGGGGACAATGATTTAATAGGGTAATCCAATATGCCTCACGTTTCAAAGTTTATTTCATTTAACTACGCTACTTTTAACCTTCTCCGTACACCCACGAGCTCCAAAAATCGTGTCGGCTTTGTAAAAATGTCTACCACTGAAGTTTCCCCAAAACATTTTTTTGTGACTATCATCTCTTTTTTCTTTTTCTTCTTGGATAGGATTCATTGTTTTTTTCTTAAATAACCTAATAGCCGACCTATGCTCACTAATCCTAACCTTTATACTTCTAGATGTTTGTCCCACATATACTCGCCCACAGGGGCATTTGAGCATACACTCACCGGCCACTTTATTAGGTACACCATGCTAGTAACGGGTTGGACCCCCTTTTGCCTTCAGAACTGCCTCAATTCTTCGTGGCATAGATTCAACAAGGTGTTGCAACGATGCTCAATTGGTACCAAGGGGCCCAAAGAGTGCCAAGAAAATATTCCCCACACCATGCCCACCACCACCACCAGCCTGAACCGTTGATACAAGGCAGGATGGATCCATGCTTTCATGTTGTTGACGCCAAATTCTGACCCTACCATCCGAATGTCACAGCAGAAATCGAGACTCATCAGACCAGGCAACGTTTTTCCAATCTTCTACTGTCCAATTTCGATAAGCTTGAGCAAATTGGAGCCTCAGTTTCCTGTTCTTAGCTGAAAGGAGTGGCACCCGTGTGGTCTTCTGCTGCTGTAGCCCATCTGCCTCAAAGTTCACCGTACTGTGCGTTCAGAGATGCTCTTCTGCCTACCTTGGTTGTAACGGGTGGCTATTTGAGTCACTGTTGCCTTTCTATCAGCTCAAACCAGTCTGCCCATTCTCCTTTGACCTCTGGCATCAACAAGGCTTTTTCCGCCACAGGACTGCCGCTCACTGGATGTTTTTTCTTTTTCGGACCATTCTCTGTAAACCCTAGAGATGGTTGTGCGTGAAAATCCCAGGAGATCAGCAGTTTCTGAAATACTCAGACCAGCCCTTCTGGCACCAACAACCTGGCCACGTTCAAAGGCACTCAAGTCACCTTTCTTCCCCTGACTGATGCTGGGTTTGAACTGCAGGAGATGGTCTTGACCATGTCTACATGCCTAAATGAACTGAGTTGCCGCCATGTGATTGGCTGATTTTGAAATTAAGTGTTAACGAGCAGTTGGACAGGTGTACCTAATAAAGTGGCCGGTGAGTGTATATACAACCCCTTCGCTTTCGCATGTGTGGAACCCTTTGATTTTAATTTTATGGCCTTTAGTCGGGTGGCTTACTGTATCGCCTTTTAATATGAAGGGGCAATTCACACACTTTAAACATGCAAAAGTCCCTGATCTCGTACTACTCAGTAGTGTCTGTTTTCTATTTTTCACAGGTCGTCTTAGATCTGCAGATATTAGCTGTTGGCCAAGAGTTTTCCCTTTTCGGTATACCCAACGAGGTGGTTTTTTAAATAAATGGCCAATTTTTGGGTCGCTTCGTAGTATCCCCCAATTTTTCAATATTGCTTGTTTGATAATGCCTGCATGCCTATCATAGGTGGATATATATGTAAACTCCTGTTCTTGTCCTATTTTCTTGGGATTAAGCTTTAATAAATTATCCCTAGGGATCTTCAATATCTCCATTCCCATCTTTCTCAATTCAATTTCTGCATATCCCCTGTTTTTAAAACGACAGATAAGCTTCTCCATACTGGCCAAATAATCACTATCAGTGGAGCTGATACGTCTAGCTCGTATGAACTGTGACTTTGCTATCCCTTTAAACGTCTGAGGTGCGTGTTGGCTAGTATGATGTAGTATATTATTGCGATCCGCATCTTTCTTATATAGTGATGTAGCAATTTCACCATTACATTTTTTTAAATTTACATCCAAATAATTGATGGTATGTTGATCACTGGTGATTGTAAATTTGATTAGGGGATGCACTCCATTGAGGTATTCGGTGAATTCCTCAAGTTGTGACTCCGTCCCAGACCACAGCAAGAGGACATCGTCCACATAGCGAAACCATGAGGTAATATAGCTATTGTATTGGGACGGGAACACATATCGGTTCTCAAACGATTGCATATACAAATTAGCAAAGCTGGGTGCTGTCGGGGATCCCATCGAAACTCCTTGTTTCTGAAGGAAAAGTTGTTCACCAAAGCGAAAATAGTTCTTGGTAAGAACTGTTTCTAATAGCCGCATTAAAAACGCAATTTTTTCATTTGTCAGTGTAGCATCCCGACACAAAGTCTCTCGTACTATTTCCATCCCTTCCTGCAATGGTATGTTGGTGAATAGAGACTTTATGTCGAGAGTGCATAGCAATGTAACTTTTGTAACATCAATCCCTCTAATGGCCCTTAACAGCTGTCCTGTATCATGCAAGATCCTAGGGTCCTTTTTCACTGCTGGCTGCAAATACATATCAACATAGGCTGCTAAAGGCTCTAATACTGAGTCTATCCTGGAGACTATTGGTCTCCCCGGTGGTTTTGTTTCTGACTTATGGACCTTTGGGACCATATAAAGGATAGGAGTTCTCGGGTTTTTCTTTTGGAGTATTTGTCTTTCATGGGCATCAATGATCCCTTCCTCAAACCCTTCCTGAATTAATTCTGAGACATATGTGCTTATCTCACCCGTGGGGTCTTCTTTTAGGGGGGCATACACCTGTAGATCTTGTAATTGTAGCATTGCCTCTTGAATGTAGGGTTCCACATCCATAACTACTGAGGCTCCTCCCTTGTCCGCTCTTTTAATAATGAGTGAGGTATCACTCCTAAGTTCTTTTAATGCTTCTCTATCTTTCCTACTAAAATTGCCATGTATACATCTAGAAGTATAAAGGTTAGGATTAGTGAGCATAGGTCGGCTATTAGGTTATTTAAGAAAAAAACAATGAATCCTATCCAAGAAGAAAAAGAAAAAAGAGATGATAGTCACAAAAAAATGTTTGGGGAAACTTCAGTGGCTAGACATTTTACTGAAGCACGACACGATGTTTGTGAGCTCCGCTGGTGTGTACTGGAGAAGGTTACAAGTAGCGATAGTTCACACATGAATACTAAACTTTTGAAACGTGAGGCATATTGGATTACCCTATTAGAATCATTGTCACCGAAGGGTCTAAATGAAAACCTGAATCTGCGGATATTTTTGTAACAAGATGTGCAAAAAATTTTTTTGTAATAAGATGCATAAATGTATGCAAAGTATAGGAGTTTATACCATCTATTCCAGTAAACACCTGCAGGCACTGAGGAGTTAATGTTTTTAATTTGGCTTGGGGTTCTTAAGGGTTAATGGTTTTAATCTATTTAAGGAGTGGCTGTAGACCGTGACGCATATGCCTGACGAAGAGGTGGAGCTTGCCCCGAAACGTAGAACGCAGGTGCGGGGCGCAGGTGTGCCATCTCTGCGCCGCTCTGCTCGGGACTCTCTGGATTCTCTAACGATGAACTAATATGAACGACCGGGAGGTCGCAACATAATGCTGAGTATTGCTTTAGAAATTATGTCCATTATGGTTATGCTGTACAATGCGGTCTAATGCCTGAATATGGATGCTTTTTATATACGATAAATAAAGTATAAAGTTTTAGAGAGCCCAGTGTTGTATAATTGGATGCGTAAGTGGGGCTTGGAGAACCCCGAGATTTGGTGTCTCTCTCAAGAAGCAGTCAGCATAAGAGTTAATTACTGGTCAATATTGTATATTCCTAGACTAAATTAAACCGTCTTTCACCGCCAAAAAATAATTTTTTCCTGTAGCATAATTCACAAGCGAAGGTTAATTCAATTTTTTTCTCTTGTAGTGTAGCGTAAAAAAACACACCATTGTAACACGCTACAAAGCTACTAGTTTGTGGTTGCTCAATTGTTTGCCGCAATTTACATCCAGGGGTTAATTAAGCGTTGTTTTGCTGCTGTGGTGACTAAAAGAAACCGTCTTTTTCACCACCACAGAAGAAATTCTGTAGCATAATTCATATCCGAAGGTTAATTAAGCCTGTTTGTGCTTTTACATTCAGTAAAATACACAGAGTTTTTAAACGGCACATACAAGTCAATTTTTCCTGCCCATTTGTGGAGCGCAATTTAGATCCAAGGGTTACCCAAGCTTGTTACTGGGTTCATTTGGTGTCAAATACAGGGTGTGTATTTATCATGTACAGATATCTTCATCAAACAGTGTCTGTACAAATTTTAGAACAAACAGTATGTCAGACAGAGATGGTGAGGCTCTTCACCTGCAAGTGGCACAAACATTCCCGGCCCAGGTCGCAGCACAGCAAGGGGACGTCGCAGCAGGGATCACTCGGTGAGGCCACAACTGCCGCTGTCATCTAGCGGCCGTGTGTTGTTCAGCAACCCAATGGTTCTTGATTGGTTGACTAGGTCATCCACTTCCTCCCAGATGACATCTGACAACCCCAGCCAAGAGTCGGTTGGAACGTCAGACACAACCCTTAGTTGGCATGGCCCGGGAGCGGGTCAGCGGCCCTCACCTGTCCTCAACCCGCCTCTGTCCCATCCGGTTCCCTCAGCCAGAGATCTACTATGTGGTCTGGGCTCAGCGCCACTATATAGCGAGGATGAACAATTTGAGGAGGGCAGTCAGCAGCTACTTGGCAGCGAAGAAATGGGGCCAATATCCCCTGCTTCTTGCAGTAGGAGGCAAAGTATAGATGTTGAGAGTGGCATGGGAGGTCATGTTGTGAGGGGTCAGCCTCTGCATACCAAGACCGGTGATGAGGACAGCAGTGACGATGAAACACAAATCGATGATGATGTAGCCGACCGCACTTGGGAGCCAGGTGAAGCAATGGCTTCATCATCGTCAGGAGAAGAGGGCATCAGCTTGCGCGTCAGGCAGCGGCGCAGCCAGCAAGTGGGTTGTGTGGCCGTGAGTCAGCAGGATAGCAGCAGTGTGAGGTCGGGAGCCAAGCGGCCACGGGGTAAAAAACCCGCTTTGCAGGTCCAAGAAAGTAGCGGCACAGGGGCTCAGCGAGGCAGCGGCGGCAGTAGTCACTCAGTGCGGAGCGTTGGCGGTAAAATCCGATACTCGGCGGTGTGGCAGTTCTTTGCTAAGACACCGGAGGAGCCGAATATGGGTATATGTAGAATCTGTGGGCAGAAAGGAAAGCATGACCGGGGAGCTAACGTTGGCACCACAGCCCTGCATCAACACATGCAGCGTCACCATCCGGTGGCCTGGGAGAAACGTGGCTCAGATGTGGTGGTCCATCCTGCCGCTGCAGCAACAGCAGCAGCAGCAGCGCCCAGTGGTACGCATGCCATTGCAGCCAGTCAAGGCTCCACCACCTCTGCAGAAGGGAGCTGTTTCTCTTTGACATCATCTCCCGGTCTAGATGCTCCTGCTCCTCGCTACTCATGGCGCCAGCAGTCGTTAAGCGAGGCGATTGCAAAGAGACAACAGCATGCGTCCAACCATCCTAAGGTGCAGAAGCTGACCGTGCTCCTGTCCAAGTTGTTGGTGCTGCAGTCCCTCCCTTTCCAAATGGTGGACTTTGCACCATTCAGAGAACTAATGGCTTGTGTCGAGCCGAGATGGAGAGTTCCAAGCTGTAATTTCTTTTCCAAAAAGGCAGTACCAGCACTTCATAATTATGTAGAACAGAAGGTGGGCCAGTCCTTGAGCTTATCGGTTTGTTCCAAGGTGCATGGCAGCGCGGACGTCTGGAGCTGTAACTACGGTCAGGGCCAGTACATGTCCTTTACGGCCCACTGGGTGAATGTCTCCTGCCAGGCACACCAACAACTTGACAGGAGATGCCGCTTTCCCTCCACGTTTCAAACTGCGGGTCCGGCCAATTT
>JAODAL010056676.1:0-23146 GCA_025379985.1 Phyllomedusa bahiana | reverse complement strand
GTTTTTTTGGGAAAATAATATAGCTTACATTTCTGTTTTCGACTATCACGTAGGGCTAATAAAAAACGCTATAAATAAGGCTTGGTACATCCTACAGAGTGACCCTATCTATGGAAGATGCTTCAAAGAGAAACCTCGATTCATTTATCGTAAGGGTCAGACGATCAAGAACATGGTAGTTCATTCTGATTTAAAAGAGAAGAAAACACATTAGAGTTTTCTAAGTACACAAAAGAAAGGCACGTTCCCATGCCTAAGTTGCCAGAATTGTTCAGGAATCATTAGAGGAGATAAAATCAATCACCCTACTAAAGGCTATGCAATACAATGTAGAGGCTATTATACATGTAACACGACTAACGTAGTGTATCTGTTAAAGTGCCCATGTGGTAAAATTTACGTAGGACAAACTACCAGACAAGTGCGAATCAGAATCAACGAACACCATTCACACATTCGACTCTATCAAACGAAGTTATCGCAAGAAAAAGAGGGAGAAAAGATTTCAAAAAAACATTACAGAGAAACAGCTGTAGCAAAACATTTTTTTGACAACCGGCATAGCGTAAGCGATCTAAGATAGCAAGTGATCGAGCATGTAGACGAGCGAGAACACGAAGATGTATAAAGACCCTTGCTGCAGAGAGGTCTATTGGATTACTAGGCTTGAGGCGCTTAATCCCACAGGCCTAAATGAGGAATGCAAATGGAGCGTGTTTTTATAAAAGTTGAATTATAGTTTAGATATTGATTATACCTTTCTTAGAATAAGTAGTAATATTCTTAGAATAAGTAGGATTAGATAAGAATAGGTGGTGGCACCTGATTAGTTTAGGTAGTAACATAGCACACAACATGTTAATGAATGACGTCACATATTAGAGTTAGCATTAAAGCCCCTCACATACCTATTGCAGACGAGCTTGACAAAGGGGGAGGTCCCCGAAACGTCGCGCAGGCGCAGTGCCTTCTACTCCTAACTGCTGAGAGGCGAGGGTGGTTTCGTGAGCGATACAGCGTACCCAAAGACGAGAACTAAGCGGCTATATACAAGAGATTATCGAAGTGCATTTGGTCGAGCACAGTGAGCTTTGCTTGAGTCTGTGTTTATGAGATAAGAGACATTATAATGCTGGCTGTTAAAACCTTTACAAAGGTAAAAACAATACAGACGAGCGATTGACTCTATGGAACTGTGAATGAACTCTGACTGCATACTAATTGCAATAACGCATCTATGTGAAAAGTGCCTAATCAAGATAATTTTTAAAACAATAATGTATAGTGCATAAGTTTAAGCACATTAAAGAAAAGCTAAAGCAAATGCTATTATGCTCTTTTTGTCATCCTGAACTCTGTTTTTGTGTAAATGGGGACACTACCTGGCTAAAGGGGGCAACAACAACCTGGCTAGAGGGGGCTACTATCTGGCCTGAGGGGGGCAGCTACCTGGCTAAAGGGGTCTACAATCTGGCTAAAGGGGGCAACAATCTGACTAAAGGGGCAACAATCCAACTAAAGGGGGCTACCACCTGGCTAAAGGGGGCAACAACCTGGCTAGAGAGGGCTACTAAGTGGCTAAAGGGGGCAAAAACCTGGCTAAAGGGGGCTACTACCTTGCTACAGGGGGCAACAACCTTGCTAAAGGGGACAGAAATCTGGCTAGAAGGGGCTACTACCAGGCTAAAGGGGGAAACTACCTGGCTAGAGGGGGCTACTATCTGGCTAAAGGGTGCAACAACCTGGCTAGAGAGGGCTACTACCTGACTAAAAGGGGCAACAACCTGGCTACAGCGGGCTATTACCTGGCTACAGGGGCAAAAACCTGGCTAAAGAGGGAAGCTGCCTGGCTAGAAGGGGCTACTACCAGGCTAGAAGGGGCTACTAAAGGGGGCAACAACTTGGCTAACGGGTGCTACTACCTGGCTACAGGGGGCAACAACCTGGCTAGAGCGGGATACTACCTGGCTAGAGGGGGCAGCTACCTGGCTAGAGGGGTCAGCTACCTGGCTAGAGGGCTACAATCTGGCTAAAGGGGGTAACAACCTGGCTACAGGGGACATCTAACTGGCTAAAGGGGGAAATAACCTGGCTAGAGAGGGCTACTACCAGGCTAAAGGGGGCCACTACCTGGCTAAAGGGGGCTACTCTCTGGCTAAAGAGGGCAAAAACCTTGCTAGAGGGGGACAGCTACCTTGCTAGAGGGGGAAACTACCTGACTAGAGGGAGATAATACCTTGCTAGAAGGGGCTACTACCTGGCTAAAGGGGGCAACAACTTGGCTAACGGGGGCTACTACCTGGCTAGAGGGGGATATTACCTGGCTAAAGGTGGCTACTACCTGGCTACAGGGGCTACTACCTGGCTACAGGGGACAACAAACTGGCTAGAGGGGGTTACTTCCTGGCTAAAGTGGGCCGCTACCTGGCTAGAGAGGAGTACAACCTGGCTAAAAGCTGCAACAACCTGGCTAAAGGGGACTGCTACCTGGCTACAGGGGGCTGCTATCTGGCTACAGGGGGCAGCTACCTGACTAGAGGGGGCAGCTACCTGACTAGAGGGGGCAGCTACCTGGCTACAGGGGGCATCTACCTGGATACAGGGGGCTTCTCCCTTGCTAGAGGGGTCAGCTACCTGGCTACAGGAGGCAACTACTTGGCTACAGGGGACATCTATCTGGCTACAGGGTTCAAATAACTACCTACAAGGGCCTATGTAACAACATAATATGTACCTATATTTCTACTTGTTGGGAGACCTATATAACTACCTATTTACTTAATAGGGGACCAAGTTACCTACCTATTGGAGGACCTATCTAATGGGGCGCTATACTCTTACTTAATTGAGGACTGCCTACCTAATTTGGGGGTGTAACTACATACTGTCTTAGGGAATTTAACTACTTCCTATATTGGTATACAAAACAACACTAAAACTTGGTGCAGAAATAAGAGCCCTATAGCCATTTGGGGGCAATTTTACTGTTTGGGATGTTTGTTTTGTAACATCTACACTGAAGAGTTGTGGCCAGGAGAAGACGTTATGAAGGTCTGGGACAGATGGAGAAGAATAAGAGAAAGAGAACAACTCTTCAGAGATGTCTCCTGTAAGTGCCTGGATGTAACTTTACTTATATGTCTGCAGAGCCTGTGTACAACTGTTACTAGCACTGTATGGTAACTATATGCCGGTAATATTGGTTGTAGTATAATGGATTATATTCAGTAATGGTATGGTGCATTATTCATTGTGGTGGTGATTCATGGTCATGGTGTGGCGGTATTCGGTCACTGTGTGCTAGTGATATGTGGTCTTAGTAGGACATTGGTACTTTTAGCCTGGGACACTGGTTTTGTGTAGCATTGTCATTTGGTAACGGTATGACTATTATTTAGTAATTTTATACACAGCACATTGTGTTAAAGCTTTTTGTATATTTTGGATTTGGTTGATGGTGATGCACTGTGTCACATCACGGCACATTATGTTATGGGGGGGGGAGAAATTTCTTCAACCCACCCTGAGTGCAGTTTAGCCTAGGAACGGCCCTGATCAAAGTGCACATATTGATCAAACTGTGTAAGCCCACTACTTCAGAGTGACCTCATTAAAGTGATACTCTACCATAAGACTGAGGGCACACACAGACAAACTCAATGAAACCCCCCCACCGTGACAAACACTGAATCACAGCTGAAACACACCAAGCCGTGTGCAACTCAGGACATTCCCCTGGACTGCAACAGAAAAATCTCACCACAAAAAGTCAACACAAAGCCTCCATAATCTATCTATTTATCTATCTATCTATCGATCTATCTATCTATCCATCCAGGGCCGGGACAAGGCATTTTGGTGCCCTAGGCAAGTACAGACAAAGGCGCCCCGCTCGCTCCCCAAAAAAACATCCCCCCCAACACTAATTTCTTTCACCCTTGCACCAGGTCCTCTCTCCCCCACTGCACCAGTTAACTCCTCCCCTTTATTATATTATTTATTTTGAGCGCCCTTGTGTTCAGAGCGCTGTACATTCAGGTTTCATGACATAACATAGGTCAAACAAGTACAAAGGTGACAAATTACTAACTAACAACTGGTACAGAAGGAGTGAGATCCCTGCACCAGGTCCTCTCCCCCGGCACCAGGTCCTCTTCCCCCTGCAACCGCTCCTCCGCCCCCTGCACCAGGTCCTCTCCTCCCTGCACCAGGTCCTCTCTCCCTGCACCAGGTCCTCTCCCCCTGCACCAGGTCCTCTCCCCCTGCACCAGGTCCTCTCTCCCCCTGTAACCAGGTCCTCTCCCCCTGCACCAGGTCCTCTCTCCCCCTGCACCAGGTCCTCTCTCCCCCCTGCACCAGGTCCTCTCTCCCCCCCACTCACCAGGTACTCTTCCCCCTGCCCAGTCCTTCTCTCGCCCTGCACCCGTTCCTCTCTCCACCCCTGCACCTGGTCCTCTCTCCCCTTGCACCAGGTCCTCTCTCCCCCTGCACCAGGTCCTCTTCCCCCTGCACCAGGTCCTCTTCCCCCTGCACCAGGTCCTCTCCCCCCCCCGGCACCAGTTACTCTCTCCCCCTGCACCAGGTCCTCTCTCCCCCCTTCACCAGGTCCTCTTCCCCCTGCACCAGATCCTCTCTCGCCCTGCACCAGGTCCTCTCTCGCCCTGCAACAGGTCCTCTCTCTCCCTGCACCAGGTCCTCTCTCCCTCTCCCTGCACCAGGTCCTCTCACGCCCTGCACCAGGTCCTCTCTCCCTGCACCAGGTCCTCTGTCCCTGCACCAGTCCCTCTCCCCCCCTGCACCAGGTCATCTTCCCCCTGCACCAGATCCTCTCCCCCCTGCACCAGTTCCTCTCTCCCCCTGCTCCAGTCCCTCTCTCCACCTGCATCAGGTCCTCTCCCACTGCACCAGGTCCACTCCCCCTGCACCAGTCCCTCTCTCCCTGCACCAGTCCCTCTCTCCCTGCACCAGGTCCTCTCTCCCTGCACCAGGTCCTCTCCCCCTGCACCAGGTCCTCTCTCCCACTGCACCAGTTCCTCTCTCCCCCCTGCACCAGGTCCTTTCCCGCTGCACCAGGTCCTCTGTCCCCCTGCACCAAGTCCTCTGTCCCCCTGCACCAGGTCCTCTCCCCCTGCACCAGGTCCCCTCTCCCACTGCACCAGTCCCTCTCTCACTTAGTACACACTAGCCAGTTAGGAGAGCAGCCCATCTTCTTTATTCCCCACTCTACCCAGCATGCACTGCTCCTGTGACAAGAAGCTGTCAGCCCAGCGCAGGGAGGTGAGGAGAGTGTGCAACCTCCCCTGCGCAGTACAGTCTGCTGCCCCTGCTCCCTCCCTGACCGCCCACCCCACCATTGGCACGGGGGGGGGGGGGGGGCGAATGTAAACTCCTCCTCTGTGAAGGTGGCGGCTGTGACTGCCACCACCTTCCATGTATGGAGCCGGCTCAGCAGAGGTATGGTGCCCTAGGTGGTAGCCTCTCTCTGCCTACCCATCTTCCCAGCCCTCTATCTATCTATCTATCTATCTATCTATCTATCTATCTATCTATCTATCTATCTATCTATCTCATATCTATCTATCTCATATCTATCTCATATCTATATGTCTATCTATTTACCTATCTCATATCTTTCTTTCTATCTATCTCATATCTATCTATCTATCGCATATCTATCTATGTATCTATCCCATATCTTCCTATTTTATATGTCAGCTCTATCTATATTTATCTTCACTGTCTATTCTTCTGTCCATTGACCTCCACCTGTCTCTCTCTATCCATCTATCTACTGTATCTTTTATCACTATTCTCTCTGTATTATATGTCTCTTTATTAATCTATCTCTCTGTGTCTAATCTGATCATTTTTTGTTATATCTATCTATCTCATATCTATAGATGCTCCCATGTGCTTTGATGGGTTTACGCATAGTACTTGGTATTCCTAATGATTTACATCATCTCATGGACTTGCTGGTCTCCAGTTTTGTCTGCAATGGTTGCCATTGAGTAGATCAAAGAGGAAAACATAACACTTACAATGCACTTGAAGGGTCCTTACTGAAGATTGGGATATGCTCATATTTTCAGTAATATCAGCTGTGCAAGTGATGAGAAGACTTGGAGTTCTCCTGCTCACAGTGAATGTGTGGGTCACCATAGAGGCCTGTACCCTCTGCTCTTTTTTACCGTCCACACTAATGAACAAACCATAAGCTTCTGGGTGTTCATTGGTTATATTACAAGTTGCAGTCACTTTCTCCTCCAGGTTTACAACGTCACTGGATAGATCAAAACTCACAATAGGATTCTCTGGAAAACAGGATGGAGAAGTTGTTGAGCACAGGCAAGACATATAATCTATCATAACCATAAAGACCAGGTTGTGTCGAGAAAGGACTACTATTACAGCTAATGAACCTGAGACCCCAGAAAAAGACTAAAAAGATGCCCCCATGACCAGGCCCGGACTGACCATAGGGCAAACCGGGCATTTGCCCGGCGGGCCGCTAGGGTCCGGCCGCAGGGCCGGCCCGGATCGCCCGCCGAGGAGGACGGTGTTCCCCCCCGGCGGGCCCCGAGTGCCGGTCTGTGGCGCCTACAGGGGCCGCAATGGTCGCATCAGCGACCGGACCCCTGTGGCTGGGGGCGACGGGCCCCCCCCTCCCCACAATCGGGCTGCATGGCCGGGTCACCGACCCAGCCTGCAGCCATCACGGCCGCCGCTTCCCAACGCGCGGTGCAAGCACCGGCCGAGGCTGAACAGCTGGGATCTATGATCCCGTCTGTTCAGTCCCAGGGGGCCGCGGGCAGGCGCGCGATGTAATGACGTCATCGGCGCCTGCTCCGCGGCCCCGCACTCTGCAGTGAGCGGCCCCCGGCTCCAGAGTGAAGAGGAGGGGACAGCAGGTGTCCGGGTGAGTATTACTTTTTTATTTTTTTTTTAAACTACTTTCTGTCCCTGGCTGCCTATACTGCCCCTGCCCTGGCTACATACTGCTCCTGCCCTGGCTACATACTGCCCTGCCCTGGCTGCCTATACTGCCCCTGCCCTGGCTGCCTATACTGCCCCTGCCCTGCCCTGGCTGCCTATACTGCCCCTGCCCTGCCCTGGCTATATACTGCCCCTGCCCTGCCCTGGCTATATACTGCCCCTGCCCTGGCTGCCTATACTGCCCCTGCCCTGGCTGCCTATACTGCCCCTGCCCTGGCTGCCTATACTGCCCCTGCCCTGCCCTGGCTGCCTATACTGCCCCTGCCCTGCCCTGGCATATACTGCCCCTGCCCTGGCTATTTTACTGCCCCTCCCTGGCTATATACTGCCCCTGCCTGGCTGCCTATACTGCCCCTGCCCTGGCTGCCTATACTGCCCCTGCCTGGCTATATACTTGCCCTGCCCTGCCCTGGCTATATACTGCCCCTGCCCTGGCTATATACTGCCCCTGCCCGGGCGCTATACTGCCCTGCCCTGGCTATATACTGCCCTGCCTGGAGCCTACACTGCCCCTCCCTGGCTGACTATTCTGCTCCTGCCCTGGCTGCCTATACTGCTCCTCCCCTGGCTGCCTATCTGCCCCTGCCCTAGCTCCCCTACCCTGCCCCTGCCCTAGCTGCCTATACTGCCCCTGCCCTGGCTATATACTGCCCCTGCCCTAGCTGCCTATACTGCCCCTGCCTATATACTGACCCTGCCCTGGCTATATACTGCCCCTGCCCTAGCTGCCTATACTGCCCCTGCCCTGGCTATATACTGACCCTGCCCTGGCTGCCTATACTGCCCCTGCCCTGGCTATATACGCCCTGCCCATATACTGCCCTGCTCTCCCCTGCCCTATATACTGCCCCTGCCCTGCCCTGGCTATATACTGCCCCTGCCCTGCCCTGGCTTTATAATTCCCCGGCCCTGGCTATATACTGCACCTGCCCTGCCCTGTTTATAAACTGCCCCCGCCCTGGCTATATACTGCCCCTGCCCTGGCTGCCTATACTGCCCCTGCCCTGGCTGCCTATACTGCCCTGCCCTGGCTATATACTGCCCTGCCTGGCTAATACTGCCCCTGCCTGGCTGCCTATACTGCCCCTGCCCTGGCTATATACTGCCCCTGCCCTGGCTGCCTATACTGCCCCTGCCCTGGCTATATACTGCCCCTGCCCTGGCTATATACTGCCCCTGCCCTGGCTGCCTATAATAGCACTGCCTACCTATACACTGCCTTGGCTGCCTATAATAGCCCTGCCTACCTATACACTGCCCTGGCTGCCTATACACTGTCCTGCCTGCCTATATACTGTCCCTGCCTGCCTATATACTGTCCCTGTCTGCCTGTATACTGGCTCTGTCTGCCTGTATACTGGCTCTGTCTGCCTGTATACTGGCCCTGCCTGCCTGAATACTGGCCCTGCCTGCCTGCATACGGGGCCCTGCCTGCCCTGCATAAGGGCCCTGCCTGCCTACATACGGGCCCCCTGCCTAATGGGGGTCACCTTTTACATGCCACTTATCTGACATTTTTTAATTTCTAATTTTTAGGGTCTAACAGACGCTGTTTGGGGAATTTGATAGGAAAGTGCTGGAAGAGAGAGGGTCTAAGATGTATTTGTTGTAAATTCTACGGGGACGAGTAGTGGCCAGTGAAGAAGACATTGCATGCTGAAACCGAACAGAGAGAGAAAGGGAAGGGAACAAAAAGGGAAAAGACTCATGGAGGTTTGTGCCAGAAGGAGAAGAAAAGGAGAAGAGAACAACTCCCATCATGATGATGTCTCCTGTGAGTCCCTGCTGTCAGGGGTAAGTTTACTTCTGTGTTGAATCAGTGCTGTATTCATGTGATGGTGACCTGACTACTGGTGATCTGATTGGTGGGGTTGTAGGGTTTTGCTGGTCTTATGTATGTCAGTGTGGGCTTGTCCCTGATTGTAAAGCAAGTGACACACCTGACTCTGTGATGAGGGTTTCTCTGCATCACTGTTTCTCTCTTGCTTGTGTGGGAGGGGCTCTCACACAGAGCGGTTTTGGTGCATTTTTTGATGCGTTTTTTGTGGAGAAATGTTCAGCATTTAAATGCTCTGCCTTTCTGCACAAAACCGCACCCAAAACCCAACAAAAATGCACCCAAAAAAGCTCCGTGTGAAAGCAGCTTTATAGTGTAGTTTATTTTAGACAGTGTCGAGGTGCGAGAACAAGGGACATTTTTTTAAACGGATATTGTATGTGGGCTGCTGGGGGCTCTGTGCCAGGGCTGATTTTTATTCCCAGTCCGGCCCTGCCCATGACTGCGCCAGGCAACCTCTGGTTGGTGCTAGTGTTCACTGGGTTTTTTGGGGTCTAGGATTATCTGTAAAAATATGTTCTTGTACTTGAGAAGCCAACGGTGGGGTGGACTAAAGCCTACTGTGACTTTATTACTGAGGAACCCATATCCAGCTGGCACCAGCCCTGACTACATCATTAGTATACAAAGTTACATAGTTTGTAAGGCTGAAAAAAGACAGACGTCAATCCAACTCAGCCTGTTGTGCTACATTGTTGATCCAGAGGAAGGAACCCCCCCCCCCTCACAAGGTAGAAGCCAATTGTCCTCAAGTTCCAAGTTCAAGTTCCATGTAGAGGTTGCCCCCTTGTTCTAGATCCAGTCCTGGATATAAATAGGTATTGGGAGAGATCTCTATATTGACCCCTGATATATTTATACATATTTAATATGTTTCCCCGAAGCTGTCTTTTCTCTAAACTAAATAACCCCAATCTTGCTAATCTTTCTGGGTATTGCAGTCCACCCAGTCCTTTTATTATTTTTGTTTCCGCATTTGTACCTGTTCAAGCTCTACAATGTCTTTCCACAATATTCCATGTGTGGTCTGGGCAGTGATTGTATAATGGGAGAATTATGTTCTCATCATGTGCATCTATGCCCCTCTTAATACACCCCACGATCCTGTTTGCCTTGGTAGCTGCTGCCTGACACTGGCTACTACAATTAAGTTTATGATGTACTAAGACTAAACGATTTGCAGTGTTTGAAGGTCAGATTAAGGAACTGTTTGCAACAATATTCTTAATGTCAAAGTGATGGACACTAAAGGAGAACCCCAATGCAACCCATAATAAGTCAATGAGGTCTGTTGGGCATTGGTGGTACCTGTCCTACGATGGATCCTGCCTTTCCCCTGGTGCAATTGGCACCAGATATAAAATATCTGTCACAATACTGTATAGCACTAGTATTACACAATGCAATGATTATAGGCAGATAAAGGTCATGATCATCACATGGGAAGGTCATTTATGACGACACCACTGGGGGCAAGGTCTGAGGGCATTATCATCTGGTGAAGTCAAAAAGTTACAACCCCCAAGATCTCTCCACGGCTGGACCCCAACAACTTACCATAGAAGGTTACACTCACTGCAGCCTCCTTGGATAAAGTAAATACGTGAGATTCACAGCTGATGGTTTTCTGTTCCAGATTCAAATAATTCAGCCGGATTGTACCCTTCACGATTCCTTCATTTGTCAGGTTAGTGATCATATCTAGGGGGGTGTCTTCAATGAGCATCCTCAAGATGACTTTTTCGGGGGGAAATCCATTAGCGACCAGACACTCTGCAGTCACAGGAGTCCCAGCTTCTATCCATTTGTCCAGTCTTATAACAGGGGCTTCCGGCAGCGCTTATTTTAGAATAAGAACATATATTAGTGCAAAATATTTAACACTGTGAACTAGACCTACCTGAATAATGCATGGAAAAAAAAAATGTATATGAAGTATATGAAAAAATGTGAAAACTTTTTTTAAATATTTTACTTCTAAGCTGAGATACGACCTTTTGAAATCACAGGCCCAAAGCCTGAGGCTGCACTACTGAGAGGTTCTTCTGATTTTTAATGGAGACATTATGTGAATTCAAATCACCATCTACATGAATATGTACATTTTACTTCAACAAGGACAGCACTGCAATGCATAAGAATATTGGATGTCGAAACGTCACCATGTTTTCTCAGTAGTGCAGTCTCAGGCATTGACATAACATCTTAGCATAGATGTTGGAAACTAAACAGCCTTCTAGAAATCTCTTCTGGTAGACATGCTGATGATCAAAAGACAGCACATTAAGTAGAAATTTAAAAGTAGGTTTTGAAGTGTGTAGGTGCCCTGAACCTCACTGGGTCCAGGCCGCTGCTGTGGGCTTGGAGCGCTGACGGTCTCTTCAGCTGAGGGCTTCCGTGGAGCAGAAAGCGAGCGCTCCGTGCTCCGCAGAGTACTCCGGTGAGCCGCAAGCATGCTTGCGAGCCACTGGAGCTGCACACGCTGCTTGCATGGTGTGATGACGTCATGCCGCCTGTACCAGGAAGAAGACTGAGCCCAGTGGGAGCTTCAGAGAGCGAGAGAAAGTACTGGTATTTTTTATTTTAATATGCCATATCACCTGCTTAGCTATATACTGGGGGTCCTATTAACAAATTTTATATACTGGGGGCCTTATATTACCTAATTTTAGATAAACTGGGGGCCATATTACCTAATTATATATATATACTGGGGGCCCTGCTAGCTAAATATATAAACTGGGGGCCATAATACCTAATTATATATACTGGAAGGGCTGTTACCTAATTATATATATACTGGGGGCCATTTTACCTAATTATCTGTATACTGGTAGCCATGTTACCTAATTACCTGTACATTGGGGGCCATGTTACCTAATTATATGTATACTGGGGGCCATGAAACTTAATTATATATATATACTGGGGGCCATATTACCTGCCTAGCTATATACTGGGGCCCTATTACCTTCATAGCTATATACTGGGGGCTATATTACCTACCTAGCTATATACTGGGGGCCATATTACCTGCCTAGCTATATAATGGGGCTCTGTTACCTGCCTAGCTATATACTGGGTGCCCTATTACCTATGTAGCTATATACTGGGGGCTATATTACCTATCTAGCTATATACTGGGGGCCCTATTACCTGCATAGCTATATAATGGGGCCCTGTTACCTTCCTAGCTATATACTGGTGGTCATATTACCTGCTTAGCTATATGCCCGGGGCCATATTACCTTCCTAGTTGTATACTGGGGGCCATATTAACTGCCTAGCTATATACTGGGGGCCATATTACTTTCCTAGCTGTATGCTGGGAGCCATATTACCTTTCTAGCTGTATACTAGGGGCCATATTACCTTCCTATATATATACTGGGGGACATATTACCTGCTTAGCTATATATTAGGTGCCATATTACCTTCCTATAAACCTACCTAATAGGGGCCTATAAAGGAATGATGGGTGACTCTCCATCCCCTACCGCAGGCACCTGGATTTTCGATCCTAGAAAAGCCAGTTGCTGTGGGGATGGGGTGTCACGCTTTTTTTAAAACCCCCATGTTAGGGATGTAATAGCCCCCCCAGAGTAGGGTAAAACAGGGGCGTACTACAGGGGGTGCAGGGGGTGCAGTCGCTACGGGGCCCCTGCGCCTGGGGGGGGCCCAAAAGCTCAAAACCCAATAAGAAAACCATTTTTTTGCGTGGTGATGGGGCGGGGGGGGCCCCATTTCACTTGTTGACCGGGGCCCAAGGCTTGATGACCCTTGGGGTATATATGTGCTTAAAAAGTAAGGATTGTAAAATGTGGTGGTAAATTCCACAGAGTTCGTGGGGGGAATCATCATGGGGGTCTGGGGGATGGAGAAGAAACAGAAAAAGCGTCCCTGAAAGCACAAAATGTAACTGCAGGTAACACTTATATTTCTGCAGAGATAATAAAAACTAGTATCTCCCAATCTTCACTGTATGGGGTAATAACACTCCCCGGGCCCACTTTATTAGGTACCCCGCCCAAACTCCCTTTAACCTTAATTTTAATCAGCCAACACAGGCGGCAATCAGTGCATTTGGCATGTAGCATGGTCAAGACAATCTCCTGTTTAAAAACCGAGCATCAGTATGGGGAAAAAAGGGTGATTAGTCCCTTTGAACGTGGCAGGGGTTGTTGGGTGCCAGGGGGGCTGGTCTGAGTTTTCAAAAATTCGACTCCGGGGTTTTTTCACGAAAACCTCTTGGGGTTTTACAGAAAAGGCCGAAAAAGAAAAAAATCCAGTGAGCGGCAGTCCGGGGGGCGGGCATGCCTTGTTGATGCCCGAGGTCAAAGGAAGATTGGCAGACTGGGTTTGAGTGTTGAAAGGCAACAGGACCAAAAAAGCACCTTTACAAAACCCAAAAATAGAGAAGGAACTCTGAACGACAGTACGGCGAACTTTTGGGCAATGGGGTACAGCACAGAAGACCACACCGGGTGCCCTCCTTTCCCTAAGAACAGGGAAAATGAGGGTCCAATTTGCCCAAGCTCATCGAAATTGGAAGTAGAGATTGGAAAACTTTTCCCGGTCTGTGGTCTCGAATTTCTGCTGGACATTCGATGGGAAAGGGTCAGAATTTGGCTTAAAAACAGAAAGCTGGGTCCATCCTCCCTTTTATCAACGGGAGCGGTGGTGGTGTTATGGTGTGGGGAATTTTTTTTTTGGGACTTTTGGGCCCTTGGTACAATTGAGATGTTGAACACCTTGTTGAATCTTGCCACGAAGAATTGAGGGGGTTCTGAAGGCAAAAGGGGGTCCAACCCTTACTACTGGTTTTGCCCATAAAAGGCCGGGTAGTGTACACTTTGACGTGTACACTGATATCTCCCCTAAAATGGTCACGTATTGCAGTAATAACGTCCAAGCCGTTCCCACGTGGTCGTCGCGTTCAGTCTGGTAGGTCTGGCAGGAATATTTCATCCTTAAGTAGTAATAGTTTTAAGTCTTGGTATTATAGGAGGTTTTTTTAGTAACCATTTAAAGAGAAACAGGTGGCAATGATATATACTTCTTGTAACCAATAAAGGAGATATGAAATCCAATGTCCGTCCAATTCAAAAAGAGGGTTGGTGCCCAGTGAGAAATGTAGCACAATAAAAGATCCATAGAAAAGAATATTTACGGCACTCACTCCTTCTTCCGTAAATTCTTTTATTTTTTAAAATGCAGTCGGGAATTGACACAAGAGTGGCCTACGACCGTTTGGCGTGCTCCGAAACTTTCTCAAGGCATGACGGGGAGTGAGACGTAACAACGTCTATTTAACTCCCCCACTGTGATTGTCAATAAACCGACACTGCAACCAACTCCCAATATACAATACAACACTTAACACTTAAAAATACACAAACAAACAATCATGTGCTAATATATACCAACTATATAAACGAAGAAAGATCATTTCTATCATTGAGACCCATAGGTCCTAAAGCTTCAGCACGCAAGATCCATCTAGATTCTAACCACAACAATTTATTTTGTCTATCACTAATATTACTATTAGGATCTAGATGTTCAATACATGCAAAACAAATCTATGAAGTATCTCATGATTGTACTTCTTGCATATGAGAAATAAATCTAGGTGCTCCTTTTCCTGTTCTTACAGAGCACAAATGCTCTTGAATTCTTTTAAACGGATCGTTTTACCGATATAATAAAAAACGCATTTACACTAGAGTTCATAGACTACAAAATCTGTACGAAAGATAATAAACTCTTTTACCCTATACTAAATCTGACCTAATTGTATACATTTTTCATATATCTACAAAACGAACAATTACCGCATTTATGATTACCGAATTAATGATCTTCCAGCCACTTTTTCTGCTTTTTCCCGTATTCACGACTCACTAATTCATCCTGGATATCCTTACAGTGTCTGAAGGTTATGATAGGAGGTGACTTAGTTCTCTCTTTTAAATCTTCATCTATTTCCAAAAGATTCCAAAGTTTCCTGATTGTTTTCTTTATACTTTCTGACATATCATTGTACTCAAACGAAAAAATAAATCTATTTATTTCACTTTTCTTTCGTTTTCTGTACAATATCTTCCGTCTATCCTGCCTAATCGCTCTAGAGAAGGCCCTGGATATTGAAACCTTATCATACCCTCAAGATCTCAATCTCTCTTCTAGTTCCAAAGATTGCTCCACAAAATCCGAGCAGTCACTGTTATTTTGTCTTAATCTAAGAAACTGTCCATAAGGAAGAGATTTCTTCACATGACTAGAGTGAAAACTGTCATTATGTAATAACACATTGGTGGCATTCGGCTTTCTATATCCTCTTGTTATGATTGTCTCATCCTTGATTTCAATTTCCACATCCAAGAAGACCACTTTGCTTCCACCAAAATTAGCTGTAAATTGCATATTAACATCATTCAAATTTAAATATTTCCCAAAATCTTTAAATTGTGTTTCTGACCCTGATCAGACTATAAGTAAATTGTCAATAAATCTCGACCAATGTACTAACTATTTTAAGAAGGGATTACACATAGTGTAAATACAATTCTATTCCCAAAATGCCAAAAATAAATTTGCAAACGTTGGGGCAACCGGGGTACCCATCGCTGTCCCCATCCATTGAATATACCATTGTTCATCAAAACTAAATGCATTATGTGTCAACACAAACTGTAATAGGTCACATACATAATCCACAAATTTCTCCTCCCTTTTAGATCTTAATAAAAATGATCGAATCGCTTTTATTTCATCCTCATGTATAATCCTTGTGTATAGGCTGACAACATCAACTGTTGGACAAATAACATGCTGTAGTCGTATGTTGAAATTGATCGTTCCCCTAGGGGTTTACGGACTTACAAAGAGATTTCGCAATACCAAGACGATGCATACTTTGTAATTAAGTGGATAAAGGACATGTGGAACACTCATTAACTCTTACAAGACTGGTGTTGGGTAGATCTAAGGAGGAATATGAGAAGATCTATGGCAAATTAGAAGCGGCTAAGGTAGAATTAAAAATCTGTTTAACTGAGGCACAGTAGAATGCGTTTCAACAAAAAATGGAAAACCGCTTGGTACCGATACATAATGAAATAAAAGAACAAAGTATACATTTTTAAGGGACAAATTTGATTTTGATCATGATCGTATATTTTCATGGAAGAATCTGTCGACGGGTAATAATAGAAAGCAGAGGACTTTGTGTAGAAAACTGCAATTTGTGAATAAGAACAAGAAACCGGATTATTGGACAACAGATTCAGGTTCAGATTCGAGTGTGACTGAAGAAGTGATGGAGACGTCAAAGAATGGGACTTCGACGCATGACAGTGCTGTCTCAGTGTCTTGTTTCCCTTTAGGCGGAGAATCCGCCAATGGGGCAGAAAAAGAAAAAGCTATTTCCCGATGGGAAGCGGTGCCAAGAGGAAGTAGGTCTCTTAGAGGAGGTAGAGAATCCTGCTCCTCTGAATTCCACAAGCAGCAAAATGCTGAGTCCGACAAATATTATTAATCTTTCTGACATTGAAATTCCTGCGGCTGGTATATCTTTGTTTTCCAAGGGGTTACATTTTTGTATGACAAATAGGTTTGATTATACTAAATTTCAGATCGATCTAAGTAAATCCCCAAGAAAGATTATATAAAATCTTCCAAAATAGACCTAGTTCCATTACAGATTTAAAGAGTGAAAAAGAGAAATCCATACGAGTTAGTAAATTAGATTTTTTGGTAAGAAATTATATATCAACAATGGATAAGGAGATAACAGAAGATTTACTTGAACTACTTAATTAAGGTATCGAGGAAACAGCTGAGATGGATAGTAGTGAGGAATTTCTTGGTGGCATAAAATTTAATTTCTTTCCCCCCTTGTCTCTGGGCTCCACACTATTTAATTTTTCAGAAGCAGTATTGAGAGATATGAAAGCACTGATTTATCCTAAAATGAAAATGAATTTAACTAATGAAGAAATATATGCTCTTAAGAAAATTAAGAACAGTACTGAGACAGTGGTGAAGTCGGCAGACAAGGGGGGCAATATAGTCAAAGAATAGAACATATTATGAAGAAGAAGCAAACCGCCAACTAAATGATGAGAGTACATATGAAAAACTTGTGAGAAACCCGACCATACAATTAAAAGGTAAATTACAGACGTTGTTACAAAAGGGGATACAGGATAATTTTTTGCCGAAACGTTTAGCAGAAAGATTGTTTCCTGAGAAACCATCAAAACCAAAGTGGTAATTTTTACCCAAAGTCCATAAGAGCTTAGAACGTCCACCGGGACACCCTATTATTGCTGGAATAGGATAGATTACAGAACCAGTATCACAGTATTTGTACTGGTTATTATGTCCATTACTGGAAAATGTTCCTTCATTTTTACTTGATACTAAATCATTATTAAGAAAATTGGATAATTTGAATATTTGTCCTGGATATGGGCTGGCAACAGTTGATGTTGTCAGCCTATACACAAGGATTATACATGAAAATGGCATAAGAGCCGTTTGATCATTTTTATTAAGATCTATATATATTATATTCAACAGACAGGGACAGCAATGGGTACCCCGGTTACCCCAACGTTTGCAAATTAATTTTTGGCATTTTGGGAAGAGAATTGTATTTACACTACGCATAATCTCTTCTTAAAATATTTAGTACATTGGTCAAGATTTATCGACGATGTACTTATAGTCTGGTAACGGTCAGAAAGACAGTTTAACGATTTTGTGAAATATTTAAATTTGAATGATGTTAATATGCAATTTACAGTTAATTTTGGTGGAAGCAAAGTGGTCTTCTTGGATGTGGAAATTTAAAATAAGGATGAGATAATCATAACAAGAGGATATAGAAAGCTGAATGCTACCAATGTGTTATTACATAATGACAGTTTTCACTCTAGTCATGTGAAGAAATCCCTTCTTTATGGACAGTTTCTTAGATGAAGACGAAATAACAGTGACTGCTCGGATTTTGTGGAGCAATCTATGGAACTAGCAGAGAGATTGAGATCTCGAGGGTATGATGAGGTATTATTATTATTATTTATTTTAGAGCGCCATTGATTCCAGGGAGCTGTACATTCCAAGGGGTTACAAACATAGCATAACATAAGTAAAACAGGTTTCAATATCTAAGGCCTTCTCTAGAGCGATTAGGCAGGATAGACAGAAGATATTATACAGAAATCGAAAGAGAAGTGAAATAAATAGATTTATTTTTTCGTTTGAGCATAATGATATGTCAGAAAGTATAAAGAAAACAATTAGGAAACATTGGCATCTTTTGGAAATAGATGAAGATTTAAAAGAGAGAACTAAGTCACCTCCTATCATATCGTTCAGACACCGTAAGTATATCCGGGATGAGTTAGTGAGTAGTGAATACGGGAAAAAGCAGAAAAAGTGGCTGGAAGATCTACACTCACCGGCCACTTTATTAGGTACACCATGCTAGTAACGGGTTGGACCCCCTTTTGCCTTCAGAACTGCCTCAATTCTTCGTGGCAAAGATTCAACAAGGTGTTGCAACGATGCTCAATTGGTACCAAGGGGCCCAAAGAGTGCCAAGAAAATATTCCCCACACCATACACCACCACCACCAGCCTGAACCTTGATACAAGGCAGGATGGATCATCATTCATGTTGTTGACAGCCAAATTCTGACCCTCACCATCCGAATGTCGCAGCAAAATCGAGACTCATCAGACCAGGCAACGTTTTTCCAATCTTCTACTGTCCAATTTCGATGAGCTTGGGCAAATTGGAGCCTCAGTTTCCTGTTCTTAGCTGAAAGGAGTGGCACCCGGGGTGGTCTTCTGCTGCTGTAGCCCATCTGCCTCAAAGTTCGCCGTACTGTGGTTCAGAGATGCTCTTCTGCCTACCTTGGTTGTAACGGGGCTATTTGAGTCACTGTTGCCTTTCTATCAGCTCGAACCAGTCTGCCCATTCTCCTTTGACCTCTGCATCAACAAGGCATTTCCGCCCACAGGACTGCCGCTCACTGGATGTTTTTTCTTTTTCGGACCATTCTCTGTAAACCCTAGAGATGGTTGTGCGTGAAAATCCCAGGAGATCAGCAGTTTCTGAAATACTCAGACCAGCCCTTCTGGCACCAACAACCATGCCACGTTCAAAGGCACTCAAATCACCTTTCTTCCCCATACTGATGCTCGGTTTGAACTCAGGAGATTGTCTTGACCATGTCTACATGCCTAAATGCACTGAGTTGCCGCCATGTGATGGCTGATTAGAATAGGCTCGTTCACACGGTTTTTCGCGCATTGCCGACATTGACATCCATCTCGCAAATCGTCCGAAATAAGTCACAGCTATTTCTTGATTCAAAGAAAAAGGGTCGTCGTTCCCACCTAGTTCCGTTCCGATTGCCGCCGCGGATGACGACGCAATCCGGACAAAACATTCACATGTCATTATTTCGACGATCCCACCTACATGATTGAGATGGTGAATCCTCGGGAATCAGTTACAAATACGTGCCACACTTAGTGAACTATTTCAAATGATTTTCAAAATGATTCAAAATATTACATCGGAAATCGTGTAAATAGTTCTAAATAAGCCCGATGTAAACAGCCTTAAGTGTTAACGAGCAGTTGGACAGGTGTTCCTAATAAAGTGGCCGGTGAGTGTAGTCCCTATTGGTAATCATAAATTGTTTGTTTTATAGATATATGAAAAATGAAAAATATATACAATTAGGTCAGATTTAGTATAGGGTAAAATAGTTTATTACCTGTCATACAGATTTTGTAGTCTATGCACTCTGGTGTAAATGCGGTTTTTATCGTATCGTTTAAAACGATTCGACCGTTGTTTAAAAGAATTCGAGAGCATTTGTGCTCTGTAAGAACAGGAAAAGGAGCACCTAGCTTTATTTCTCATATGCAAGAAGTACATGCAGGAGATACTTCAGAGATTTGTTTTGCAGGTATTGAACATGTCGTTCCTAATAGTAATATTAGTGATAGACATAAGAAATTGTTGCGGTTAGAATCTAGATGGATCTTGCGTGCTGAAGCTTTAGGACCTATGGGTCTCAATGATAGAAATTATCTTTCTTCATTTATATAGTTGGTATATGTTAGCACAAAGTGTTGTATTGGATTGTATATTGGGAGTTGCAGTGTCGGTTTATTGACAAGCACAGTGGGGGAGTTAAATAGACTGAGTTACGTCTAACTCCCCGTCATGCCTTGAGAAAGAGTTGGAGCACGCGAAACGGTCGTAGGCCACGCTTGTGTCTATTCCCAAATGCATTTTAAGTAATAAAAGAATTTACAGAAGAAGGAGTGAGTGCCGTGAATATTCTTTTCTATGGTTTTTTTTTAGTAACAGTCATGTGTCTGGTAGATTTGCTCCATTTATCGGTGTATAATTTGGTGACTGTTATTTATAAGGTATTACACCCGTCATACGGGGGGGGCGTTTTTTGAAAAAAAAAATTTTGTCAGCTGTTTCATTGTACATGATTTTAGAAAATGACGGGTCTTTTGGGGAATATCAAAAATTTGACGGGAAAACAAAATTTTTCCCTGGAAAATATACACCGCATTCCAAAAAGGGGCGTAAAAAATGCTGTGTAACCCAGCCCTACTGAGCAAAACATAACAAAGAGTGCCTGGGCCCCGGATGTTTTAGGACCCTAGCAACGCCCCTGAGGTGCCCCAAGAAAATTCCCTTGATTGCACAAACTATACCGAATTTCTACATACATTACATCACAGGCTACTACATGGGGTACTTTCAGGTGATCAATAATTCTCAAATACTCTAGGGGGTTTTAAAGTGTTTTTTTTCCCCCTAATTGTGGGCTTGGTTCTGTTTTATATAGCTTTTTAAAGTTCCCCTAAAAATACTTTCCGACATCCCTTAGGATCCCCGATAGCACAGCAGTGAGAAGATTGTAGGATTTTTGGCTCTGGGTGGTCGGCTCTGGTCTGAGAAGTGTTAATATTATTAGCAATTATCTGATGAGTGTGAAACCCCCCTATTTTACTTTCATATATTGTTCATGCTCTAGTATAAACCTATCTATCCCTGTGGAGAGAACAATAGAGCAATCATTACATCATTACCTACTATTTGTAATAAGACTATGTGGAGATAAGTAGCAGCTGAAGTTAAGTGAGATTAGTCTTTTTTTTTATAAAAAAGCCCCTTTTCGAGGGCGGGCCCCTTAATATAAATTTTGTCAGCAAAAAACCCTAAGGGTTTTCCCATGTTCAGGTTTTTAGGTGCATTTTTAGACCAAAACTAAAATGGATTTAAAAAAAAAGTCTCAGTTTTTCCCTAATATGTTCCTCAAATATGATCCATTCCTTTTTTGGTTTTAAAAACTATTCTAAAAAACCTGAATGTGGAAACACCCCTAAAAAACAATAACTGGAATTAACATAAGGGCCAGACCACCCAACCCCCCCCAGTCCTACTTTATAGACTACTTTAAAAAAAAGTTTGGTACTTAATATAAAGGCTATGATTTAACCCTTTAGAAGTCCCAAAACAGATGCAACTTTCGTAGGTCAGTACTTTTATCTCCGGGGGGCTTTACTAGTGGGGGTTTTGGAGAAGTTGCAGTACGGCGTCACAGGGGAAAGTTCATCTGGGCTCCTGCGCCCGCTTGAATTTTTGTAGGGGGGACTCACATCTTTTTTTTCTCCACGTGCGGTCCTTCATAGATTGGGTTGGGATGACCTCGGCTCCCGAGGATGTTTTTTGTAAATACCCAAAGGAGAAATTTATGAAAGTACAGTGATCGTATTTTTTTTCCCTCTTCCAGCTCATCTGAGTCTATGTGACGTCGGAAGGCAGAGCTGCAATCAAACACACAATCATTAGGTTTCCATAATTTGGTCCCCCCATTCAACATGCATTACAGCCCAAAGGGTCTTTTCAAAAAAGTAAGATTAAAACCCCCCCCCCCCCCCCATCGTCCCCTGCACAACCTCAAGAAGACCAGGGGGATCCTCATTTTGTCACAAACCATCCTGCATGTCCTTTGATTCTGGGCATACGGACATCACAGACCATAGAGTTTGGCCGTGCTCATGTGCCCCCGCAGGTCTTTTATAAATCATCCATCTCTCTGACCCCCTTTACCATAATTATACTTTCACTGACGAGTCAACCAATTCACCAGTGGGTAGGAGGTTGGTGTCGGTTTTACGGGGCCAGGAAATGGGATCAAGGTGGGCACCGCCTGGGGCACCACACATCGCGGCAAACAAGGGGGAGCAAGGGGGGAGGGGGGGGGGGGGGGATTTTGGCTAAATTTTTCCCACGGGGGGCCTAGTGCCTTATTTGTCAAGGGGCATGGAAGACCTTGTCCCAGTCCTGATGGTCTGGACCTAGTCCAAAATATCAACTACACAGGGCAAGCTAGAGAGATGTCCCCAATTTACCATCCCTTTTACCATGCCCCCAATATTTCAGTCTACACCTTTTTTTTAAAAACTCCTCCTCAAAAAAAAAATCACATATTTTTAAAGCCATTATTTTTTTTACAAAAAAAAGGGCCTTAGTTGAAAAATGTCTAGGTCCCAAACTGTCCTTGTTGCCAGACAATTTTGGTATTACATTCCTTACTGCCTTACATGTATATGAGTTCATGCAGGGTTGGAGGGTTGTAGTCCCTCTCTTGTGGGGTGGTTTTTGGGTTTTTGTTTTTTTTGTGGGTGTGGGTTGGGGGGTTGTGGACCCCCCACATAATGTGGTATACTTTTCCTTACTGCTCTTTCTGTATTTGTGATGTGCAGCAGTATTGGGGGTCAGTACGTCCTCAAAAGTACTGCATACTACATTCCTGATGCCTTACATTTTAGTGATTGCATGCATGAATTTTGGGGTCTATAGCCCCCTCTACAGTACAGTGCATTAAAAATGTCCTGTACGCTCTTTCATGTATTTGTGAAATGCAGCTGATGGGGGCTATACCCGCTCACAGTACAGGGCAAAATTTCCCCGTACTGCCTTACAATAGTATGGGTACATGAGGATTTTGGGGTCATAGCGCCCTCTACATACAGTGCGGGACTACTTCCTGACGCTCTTTCTGTATTAGGGGGGTGCATGCCTGATTTGGGAGCTTTGTTTCGCCCCTCTACATTACAGAGCTAACAGTCCTCTTTTTTCTTTCAGTGCCCGGGTGAGCGGGTCCTTTTGGCACCACGGGGCCCCATTTTCCTTTTTTCTGTATATTGTAAAAATACAAGACTCATGACCAGTTATGGGCTCATAAAACAATGGTC
>JAODAL010056675.1:0-23147 GCA_025379985.1 Phyllomedusa bahiana | reverse complement strand
ACCGGGGCCTACCAACTTATCCAGCCGGGGTCTACCTACCTAAATAGGACCTATCTAGTTACCTGGGGCCTTTCCCATTTGCCTACCTACCTAGGGTCTTGTCTACCTACCTTGTAATATAGAGAGAGGGCAGCAGCCTATAGCTGTAGCATTATCCAACCTCTTAGGAGATTGTGCTTCTAAGTTATGGCTTGTACCCGCTCACCCACCCCTGGGAAGTTTGTACAGAGGTGTGAATGGGTAAAGAGGTGCTGGAAAAGTGAGGATTTTAAGATATTTGTGTGTAAATTCTGCAGGGATGGAGTGGTGGCTGGGACAAGTCACCATGGCGGTGTGGAACGGATGCAGAAGAAAAGGGAATAAGAGCGATTCATGAGAGAAGAGAACGACTCATCAGTCAAGACTTCTCCTGTGAGTCCCTGGATGTCAGGGGTTATTTTACTTCTATATTGGATCAGTGCTATATTCACTGTAATGTGATGTGACCTGAGCTGGTGTCTGACCTCTATGTGTTCTCTATGTGGCAGTGTTGTAGGTTATACCTGAGCTGGTGTCTGACCTCTATGTGGTCTCTATATGGCAGTGTTGTTTGGTTATTCCTCGAGCTGGTGTCTGACCTCTATGTGGTCTCTATATGGTTTGGGGTTGTAGGTTTACCTGAGCTGGTGTCTGACCTTATGTGGTCTCCATAAGGTGATAGGTTGTAGGTTATACCTGAGCTGGTTCTGACCTTTATGTGGTCTCTATATGGGGTGTTGTAGGTTATACCGAGCTGGTGTCAGACCTCTATGTGGTCTCCTATTAGGGGTGTTGTAGGTTATATCGCACGTGAGTGCGCGGGCTGACCTCTGATTTTGGTCTCCCCTTATGGCAGTGTTTGTGGGTTAAATTACTGAGCGAAAAGTGAGGGGAACTATTGTGGGGGGTTATTTAGGGGTTGTTGTGGTGTAGGTTTTATTGGTGAGGGTTGGTGGGGTTGGGGGGAATTTTATGTGGAGTAAGTTTGGGTAGATTATTTTTGAAGTGGGGGGGGTTTGACACTATGGGGGGGGTATTATTTATGGGGTGTTTGGGGGAGGTTTTTTTACTGGGGGGGTATGGTGGGGGGGGGATTCTATGTGGCTATTGGTTTGGTGTTGGAGGGGATATGGTGTGGGGGGAATAAAGTGGCTTTAAAATTTGGTGTGGTTGTAGGTATTTTATTACATGAGGGGCTGTTGTCTTTTAAACTATGTGGGCATTAATATGGTTGGGGGGTGTTGTAGGGGTTAATGGGAGGAGGGGATGTAGTGGGGAGGTAATGTTGTCATGGGTTTTTAGGGATGAGGGGGAAAATGGACTTGGTGATAGGAGTTTGATTTTACTTTTGTGGTGTTTATTTTGAGGTTTGGGGAGGGGGTGACCAAAGGGAAATTGTGTGGGGGATTTATTGTTTTGTGGGTGGAGGGATATTTGTATGTGGGTGGAGGGGATATTGTATGTGGGTGGAGGGGATATGTTGTGGGTGGAGGGGATATTTTTATGTGGTGGAGGGGGATATTGTTGTGGGTGGGGGGGGATATTTTTTTTGTGGTTGAGGGGATATTGTATGTGGGTGGGGGGGATATTGTATTTGGGGGTTTTTGGAGGAGGACATGGATGGAGCTACTTACCCCGTGTCTATATATGTAGACCTGACATGTGTGACTCTCTTGCTATTGTACTACACAATACAGTTCTGTTTTGCACACTGGATTATGTGGTAAAATGGGTGCATTTATGTCAGAGAGTGCAGTAATATTTTCATGTACAGTAGGGTGGGCCCCCAAGATCAATTCCCCTTTGGGCCCCAGACCTCCCAGTCCGACACTGCTCCCGGGGCAGAGGAAGGGCCCATAATACCATACAATAATTTGTGTTCATGATCCTTATATTCACTCTACTGTAGGATTTGCTCAATATGGGTCAATAATAACGTAGAGACACCATGTATCCAGCCATCTACCACCTTTGCTTGCTCCAAAAAGCAGTTTAGGTTCTGGTTGATGGCCAACTACTTTGCTTACCAATGGCCGAATCAGGGCACATATCAATATGCAGGTCATAGCCTTCATTCTTCTAGCCTGGACTCCATTGGTGTGTGAAGGTCCATAATGTATCCTGCTGCTAAGCAATAATCTGAAATGAAGTAGTACAATGACCATTCGATAGTTAAGTAGAAGCTTGATATATTATTCTGCAGTAACAAAAGAGGGCCGACTTGTGTGCCGTATTCAGGAAACAATTCATGTTCAGCAGAGCGAGACCTACTGGGAGATCATTTATCAAAAATAACAGTACCTGCAACGGGTCTGAACTGCAAAGTATCGTTGCACTCAGATCCCTGGGTAATATGTCACACTGTGGGCGACAAAGTCGTGGATCACTGCTATATTACTCAATACCAAGCACATTTTATGTCACTCAAAGGAGAATTAGGATTTTTTTTGGTGTTGAAACCTTCTTTAGATGACTTTCTAAAATGGCATTGGAAAATTGTCTTGTAGAAGTTAACGCTTCTGAGACAAGACGACTGTTATACATCTGTCACAAGGTGGTCTTTTGTAAGAGGTGATCTAAAGCAGCGGTGCCCAACTCCAGTCCTCAAGGCCCACCAACAGGTCATGTTTTCTGGCTTTCCTTAGCATTGCACATTTGATTAAATTATTGTCAGTTCATTCTATGGGAGATCCTGAAAACATGACCTGTTGGTGGCCCTGAGGACTGAAGTTGGGGAACACTGATCTAAAGTATGAGGAGGTCTTCAGCTAGGAGAGCTCCACCATTCAATTCTTAACGATGGAGAAGAAGACCCCTCTTTGAGTTTGTAACATAGTAGATAAGAGTGGAAAAACACAGGTTTGAGTCCAACCTATAACCCTACAAAGGAAGGCAAAAACCCCCAATAAGGCGGATCCCAATGGCAAAAGGAAAAATACCTTCCCGACTAAATCTGGCGATCAGAATAATCCTTGGGTCCACACTCTATGTCCACAATCCAGTCCTCATCTCTGTAACATTAGATTTTTTCAAGATAAACATCTAAACCCTTCTTGAGCTTGATCAGTGACTCCATCATCACAACCTCTTGTGGCAGCAGGTTCCATAGTGTCAACGCTCCTATGTGTTGGGCTCTTACGTGTTGGGCTTTTACTGAACGCTTTCAGTGGATTCACTATATCTTATTAGCAATCGAAGAAAGATACCAGCGAATATTCCTATATTTGAATCCCAAATAATAAAAAATATAAGCCTTACCTCTGTGAAGGTCCCTAAAAGGGAACAGGAATGACTTTTTTATGTGAATTTTCACCCAAACCCAAATGGGACTGTTGGAAACTATGGGACAACACTTCCTGCCGCTGTCGCGTGTGCTCTGTATAGCACCTTTGTTTTCATGCTGCCAGGGCTTCCTGTGGCAGCACAGCCTTGTAAAGAACTCCCAGAATTCCTCTTTTCTGTCCCATACATTGCCTCTATTTACAGCTGCCTCTATTACGAGATACAAGGTAATGCTGTAATAACTTGCCATCTTCACACCTTTCTATTGCTTACTATAGCTGGGTAAGAGGATGAGCCACGGAGCGATGTAGATATTAAAATGGACAAGGGGGATGCTTGCAAAATTGACACCCAACTTTGACTTCCCTGGAGGCAAGGGCTTGCCGATTACAATTTACAATTCAGAAGTTTGGCAAGTCTTTATAATGAGGCACACTTTTAAGGTCCTGTAACATGTCAATAGGTTACTTAAAATGGTTGGCACGAGCAGCACTGGGTATACTGACAGCTATCGACAACCGGCCTCTGCACTGAAGTACAGTGGGGGGACTCTCCACTTAACCGGTCTCTCTCTCCCTCTCTCTCCCCTTCTCTCCCTCTCTCTCTCTCCCCTTCTCCCTCTCTCTCTCTCCCCTTCTCCCTCTCTCTCCCCTTCTCCCTCTCTCTCTCTCCCTCTCTCTCTCTCTCTCTCTCCCCTTCTCCCTCTCTCTCTCTCTCCCCTTCTCCCTCTCTCTCTCCCCTTCTCCCTCTCTCTCTCCCCTTCTCCCTCTCTCTCTCCCCTTCTCCCTCTCTCTCCCCTTCTCCCTCTCTCTTTGCCCTTCTCCCTCTCTCTTTGCCCCTCTCCCTCTCTCTTTCCCCCTCTCCCTCCTCTGGAATTCCAGTCTTAGATGCAGACTTTATGGCTATCTCTAACATTGTAGCCCTCTGCAATCAGTCAACAACTGTTTCTGAGTCATGCTGCACTCCTTATAAAAAAAAAATTCTTACATTTGTTAGCATATCTGTCCACGCATTTAATACTTCTTCTGTGTTGGCACCAACCATCCTCCAGCTGGCTCTGAATGGTTACATATGAGCCTTTCCTTCCAGACATACAAAATAGACATTTAACAGTCTTCCTTGGCTCTCCATGTGGTTCACACCACACACTCCTTGTACTTCCTGCCAGCAGCACCTTATATATTTTTTCTATTTTCACCTAGACCGTTCATTAGAGAGTGACTTATCATACAGTATACAATCCATTTGTACAGTGATTTGGAACATCCCTTTAAGATGAGGACCAGTAAGAAAAAGTGTCCGGTAATAGTTTAAATATATTCATAGTCTGTATCACGTCTCTTGTAGTTTAAGAAGCAGAGGGTTGATTGATCCTTCCTGAAAACCCAGCCACAGGTTTTGCCACTTCTAGAAGACCTCTATGGACTGGTTTTTTTTAACACTACTACAGTAAGAGATCCTAGCATGAACATCTTACATATTTGAATTACCCCCTCCCTGTACATGTTCTGAAGCAATAGGGAGGAGTAGATCATTCATATCTTCAAACCTCTATAGGGTTATAAAGTACAGAGGAAGGTAGATGTAGTGTATAAACATATAGAGCACACAAAGGTGACATAGAGGAATGAGAAGCGTCCAGGGACGGGACAAGGAGAGATGGAATAGCAATGAGAAGAAGAGAACCAATGTATGCCGCATAACAATATCTCATCTATGGGCCTCATTTAGCAACTTGTCAGGATTTCCAGGAAACTCATTTATTTTACTCTAACCTCACATCACTGGCGTCTTTCTTATGCAGTTCCTGTATACAAGCTATGTACATATGTAACATAGTGGAGGACACACTAAACAATATATACTGTACATGTGCTATAACATAACGGTATTGTGTCTTATATTACTACATCCAGAAATTATAATTTGCATGTGAAGACAATATTATAGTAGTTATATTCTTGTACATAGGGGCAGTATTATAGTAGTTATATTCTTGTACATAGGGAGCAGTATTATAGTAGTTATATTCTTGTACACAGGGGCAGTATTATAGAAGTTATATTCTTGTACATAGAGGGCAGTATTATAGTAGTTATATTCTTGTACATAGGAGCAGTATTATAGAAGTTATATTATTGTAAAAATGGGGCAGTATTATAGTAGTTATGTTCTTGTACATAGGGGCAGTATTATAGTAGTTATATTCTTGTACATAGCGCGCAGTATTATAGTAGTTATATTCTTGTACATAGGAGCAGTATTATAGTAGTTATGTTCTTGTACATAGGGACAGTATTATAGTAGATATATTCTTGTACATAGGAGCAGTATTATAGAAGTTATATTCTTGTACATATGGGGCAGTATTATAGTAGTTATATTCTTGTACATAGAGGCAGTATTATAGTAGTTATATTCCTGTACATAGCGGGCAGTATTATAGTAGTTATATTCTTGTACATAGCGGGCAGTATTATAGTAGTTATATTCTTGTACATAGGGGGCAGTATTATAGTAGTTATATTCTTGTACATAGGAGCAGTATTATAGTAGTTATATTCTTGTACATAGGGGGCAGTATTATAGCAGTTATATTCTTGTACATAGGGGGCAGTATTATAGCAGTTATATTCTTGTACATAGGGGCAGTATTATAGTAGTTATGTTCTTGTACATAGAGAGCAGTATTATAGTAGTTATATTCTTGTACATAGGAGGCAGCATTATAGTAGTTAATTTCTTGTACATAGGAGGCAGCATTATAGTAGTAATATTCTTGTACATAGAGGCAGTATTATATTAGTTATATTCTTGTACATAGGAGCGCAGCATAGTTATATTAGTTTTATATTGTTCTTGTACATAGGAGCAGTATTATAGTAGTTGTATTCTTGTACATAGGAGCAGTATTATAGTAGTTGTATTCTTGTACATAGGGCAGTATTATAGTAGTTATATTTCTTCGTAAATAGTTAGGAGCAGTATTATAGTAGTTATATTCTTGTACATAGGGAACAGTATTATAGTAGTTATAGGGGCAGTATTATAGTAGTTATATTCTTGTACATAGGGGGCAGTATTATAGTAGTTATATTCTTGTACACAGGGGCAGTATTATAGTAGTTATATTCTTGTAAATAGGGGCAGTATTATAGTAGTTATGTTCTTGTACAGAGGAGCAGTATTATAGCAGTTATATTCTTGTACATAGGGGCAGTATTATAGCAGTTATATTCTTGTACAGAGGAGCAGTATTATAGTAGTTATTTTCTTGTACATAGAGGGCAGTATTATAGTAGTTACATTCTTGTACATATGGGGCAATATTATAGTAGTTATATGCTTGTACATAGGGAGCAGTATTGTAGTAGTTATATTCTTTTACAAGTTATATTCTTGTACATAGGGGCAGTATTATAGTAGTTATGTTCTTGTACATAGAGGGCAGTATTATAGTAGATATATTCTTGTACATAGGAGGCAGCATTATAGTAGTTAATTTCTTGTAAATAGGAGGAAGTATTATAGTAGTTATATTCTTGTACATAGAGGCAGTATTATATTAGTTATAATCTTGTACATAGGAGGCAGCATTATAATAGTTATATTCTTGTACATAGGGAGCAGTATTATAGTAGTTGTATTCTTGTACATAGGAGCAGTATTATAGTAGTTGTATTCTTGTACATAGGGGCAGTATTATAGTAGTTATATTCTTGTAAATAGGAGCAGTATTATAGTAGTTATATTCTTGTACATAAGGAACAGTATTATAGTAGTTATAGGAGCAGTATTATAGTAGTTATATTCTTGTACATAGGGGGCAGTATTATAGTAGTTATATTCTTTTACACAGGGGCAGTATTATAGTAGTTATATTCTTGTAAATAGGAGGCAGTATTATAGTAGTTATATTCTTGTACATAGGGGCAGTATTATAGCAGTTATATTCTTGTACATAGGGGCAGTATTATAGCAGTTATATTCTTGTACATAGAGGGCAGTATTATAGTAGTTATATTCTTGTACATAGAGGGCAGTATTATAGCAGTTATATTCTTGTACATAGAGGGCAGTATTATAGTAGTTATATTCTTGTACATAGAGGGCAGTATTATAGTAGTTATATTCTTGTACATAGGGGGCAGTATTATAGTAGTTACATTCTTGTACATATGGGGCAATATTATAGTAGTTGTATGCTTGTACATAGGGAGCAGTATTGTAGTAGTTATATTCTTTTACATGGTGGCAGTATTTTATAGTAGTTATATTTTTGTACATAGGGGCAGTATCATAGCAGTTATATTTTTGTATATGGGTCATAATTTTAGTAGATATATGTTTGCACCTAGGAGGCAGTATTTTTGTTATTTTATTTTATGTAATACTTTATTGAAAAGAGATGGAATAATGTCTACAGTTTTCTTTGCACAGACAAATAACACTGATAAACTGTTATGACAATAAACATATACATAATAAAAGATACATTCAGTCCTCGAACAATCTCCATTATTATACACGGTAATAAAAAAAATTGTCAAAAACTGTGAAATATTACACAAATGTAAGGAAATGAAAACAGAAGGTGAACAACAGTAAAGAACAATAACAGAACCTAATTAGCTGGTACAGAAGTTTTACAAGCAAAATCACTGGCAGTAATTGTAACAAAGCAATCACATTACATGTATTGGCATCTAATCTTCCCAGAGAACACTTTAATTTTTCTTTTAAATAGAAGAAAGTAAAATTGAAAAGAAATGTACTATAAAATGTTTCCATTTTCTAATGAAATTCTTTGTTGATGACTCTTTGCTTCTGTCTGTGCCTGTTTTGTCTATCTTAAAAAGTGATTTAAAGGGGTTTTGCCAAGAAGTGAGTTCCTTACCTAACTGGCTGATACTCCCCTCTTGAGGCTTAAAAAAGGGGCGCTGTGTTTCTGTGTTTAAAAAAACAAGTACCTCCTCTGTGATGTCATCGCTCCACCTCCCATGCACGTTCCTGATACTCAGTTTCTGTACTTGAGCAAACATGTTATTTGGCTAATCCACAGGGGATAACTGTATTGTGCACAAGCTCTACAGGTTTTGCTTCCTCCCTCTTATCTGCTCAGGAGAGAAGATAAGCTCCGAGCAGGCAGAGTTCTTTCATTTGTTCATGAACTGCTGCAGGGTGCTGGGGGGGGGGAGAGCTGAGAAGGGATCCAGGGAGCGTCTGCATGTTTACTCAGATAATTACATTACAACCAGTGGATTCTCTATACAAAAAAAACAGGATCTTTTCTCCCCAGTCCCTTCAAAGCTCATTCATGTTCTCTGCCATCAGATAAAAAATGCAAACAACACAAGCTCGGCCAGATTACCTCCTGGTCATATCTAATGTAAACAGTCAGGAAACTAGGGGCATGTAAGGAAGGCTGTAGCTCTCACAGGCTTCACTTTTTTTAATGACCTATATTTAGAAAAGAGATTAAATACCCATATTGGAGGAACCCACGTCAACATTACATCGTGGCAAAACCCTTTTAAGAGTCAATATTACTTCTTCCTGATTAGGTTCAATATCCTGTAACCACCTCCTCAGAATAGGTTTCTTAGCCACCAGCAACATCCAATGAACCCCTTTAATGTTTATCATAATCGGGGATTCTCCATCTTTTTGCTGACCCTATGGAATTTATTGAATTATTGTACTTTTTGGTTCTTAAGGAGCATGGTCTTTCCATATATTTTTTATCAATGTTAGTATATATATTTTTCCAATTTTTTTCCTATTTGGGGCATTGTCACAGAGCATGAAGAAGATTCATTTTATGCAGGCCACATCTAGGGCAAGCTTTTACATAATGACTTGCTCTATGAGCAATTTTAAAGCACATCTCTGGCCAACCTTCATTAATGATTATAGCTCTTACGGTAGCTAATTCCTTTTTTATTTTCCAAGCTACTTAAGGATCTTCTAGTTCCTTTTCCCACTTCAAGAAGATTATATCCGCACTAGGGAAAATAGTTGATTCCTAATTTTACGCCATAATTCCCAGAGAGATACTCCCCTTGTTTTGGAGCCTATAGCTAAATCTTTCACTTGAATTCTGCAAAAGTGGATCACTTGCATATATTAAAATAGCTGGCTCTGAGCCAATCCCAAATTTTCTTTTACCTCCTGCCAATTTAAAAATCACAGTTCTTCTTTATGTAATAAATTTCCATTTTTTTTAAATATTCTTTTTTCCTCCAATCTTGGAAAAAATGTATTGTTTCTCTCCTGTGTGAACCTAGTAAGATCCAAAACCCCAAATATTTTTAAAAAAATTTGGACATTTAAATAGCTTCCTTAAAATACGTTATGGTATCCCTCAAGGTCACACTTTGCTTTCAAATTTCAGGTACATATTGTGGCAGAGTGACTACAGGTAGTTGCCTGTTTATGCCACTAGGTGGAGTTATACCAGAGATGTATTAGCAACATGCCACCAAGGATACCTGGCCTTGGTGAGATAGGAGCCAGACATATGTATGGTCAGCCACACTAAGTGGTTGGCAGACGTTTATTTGGTTTGTTCTGGGTCGGCTCTTATCGGGAGTAGACAACGTGTCGGGTGGGTGTCTACTCCCCATGTTCCAGACCAGGTTTTATATAGGGCTCTGGATTCCTATAAAAGGTCTGGGCATGCAGGTGTACAGGGGGTGTGGTTCGCTTCCTGGAAGTGGAGTGACGAAGAGCTGAGGAGAAGCTCTTGCCCCAGAGGCTAGCAGGCGGCTGATCCCTGGAAGCTTGCCAATGGAGGCTGGTGGAACTGTCTGTTCTGACTGGACATTAGGTCCAGACCCCATATAGAGAGGGAACCTGCACGTTTATTTCTGTATGCTGTGTGCTGTGCTGAAGAAATAAAGCTGGTGGAGGCCAGACTTAAAAGAAACCCGGTGTCCAAGTGTCCTGTGTTAAAGTGCCAACTGTTCTACCAAAGGACGGGGGTCCAGGAGCGGAATATCCCCTGGGATGACCCAAAATGGCGGCTGAATGCGAGTGAGTTCCTACAATATGTATGTGGTATGGCGTAGCGCGATACGATTCCAGTTGGCAGTTAATTACTTCTCCAGTTGTATATTGGAGAGAAACTCGGTCTAGAATCCAATCTCGAACATGCCTCAATAATACTGTTATGTTGTGTAGTCTAATGTTTGGCATCTGGAGGCCGTCCAGATATTTGGGCAATATTAATTTACTGTAGGCCACTCTTGGACACTTTTGGCGAAACGTCCCATTAGGGCTGCGCCATTTTTTTGGGTGTATTTTGTTCCAAAAAACTGTTGACGCCCTATACTCTATATAAATGAACTGTAGTACACCAAAACTATTTTTGCCAAATTTTGATTCCAAAGTATACTATGTGAGAGCGCACTATGTCTACTTGGGATCTTCCACTTCTTAACTTATTATCAATACCCAATATTAATAAGTGAATTTTGGAAACATTAATATTGTAACCCGAGTATCCACCAGTATGAGAATATCCATCAATAAGAGTCTAACTCTTTATTTAGATGAAGGGGAGTTTATAAAAAGGAGCAAAACAGCAGTTTCACCTCCTTGCCAACTCTTATACCCTTATCAATGTCTCCAGAGATTAGATGTTGGGGCAACCCTGGCTCGGTCCCTTTTTAAAAAAAAATGGTATCAGACAGAAATCCAAGTGTATTGACTCTGGCCTGAGGTTTGTGATAGCATCTGTAAAAGATCTAAAATCTCCAACCATGCCCATTTTGTCCATAAGGGAACTTAGCCAATTCCACTTGATCTTATGGAAGGCTTTTTTGGCATCGACTGGAAATAACACCAAGGAGGACACCTACCCAGAGATGTCTATCACATCCTGGACTGACAAAACTTTGTGTATGTGGGCTACTTCTGATCGTTCTTTAATAAAAAAAAATAAAAAAAACATTTTGATTAGGACCTATAAGTTTGAATGTCACTGGTGGTGCCACAATCCACATGACGGGCCGCGGACGCACCCCTACCCCCTCAGCAACGTCCCTGCCAGGTACGAATGGCACCATGTCTCACACGGTGGGGCGGGGGAGCACTCGTTACTCACCTCTCCGCGCTCCTGCTTCTCTGCGTATCTCTGCCTGCCTGTATGCGCATCCCCGCTCCTTAGGGCTTGTGCTTGCCAGTTCAGTGCAATTTAAGAGGCCAGCATGCTGGTAATTGGTTAATACCTGGTTGCTAATCATGGCCACTTCCTGAACTCTTTGCCGGATTTATTGTACCCATGCCATTAGAGAAAGCGTTATTCAGAGGTCCTTGCCTTCATCCACTGACCACGTTAGCCTGCTACCTGCCCTGACCTTTCTGCCTGTCCTCGACTATGAGTTTGCCTGCCGATTATGTACCATGCACCCCAACTGCCACCGCAAGCAGGTAGCGACCTGGGTGTCTTCCACCGCACAAGCCCTATCTGCTTTGCGGCAGGTTCTGGTAAAAAACGGGGGGCACCTTAGACTCCGTTCCCTGAGGTGGCTTTCATCACCGCTAGTGGTGCTCCAGGGAACCCGTATCCTACCTGTCCCAACATTGGACATGAAATTGGCTAAACACTTCCCCATTATTTTTGATACAATTTTAATGTCCTGGTTAGTCAGACCTATAGGATTGGCAGTATTATTGTCAGCTAGGACACCTCGTGAGGCTCAATGTGAATGGGCTGCAACTTCACCTTCTAATGTAATCTGTATTATAAAGTAATGTAATTAGGAGATCTTCTCATTATACATATATTTGTTGTGTTCTGGTTTGCGTCTAATAACATTGGATGACAACAGTCTAGTGCCTGGGGCAATGACATTCATTAAGGAATTAATTACAATACTAACTTGTTGTCTAATTAATGACATAGAAAAAGGCAGAAGAATTCTCTTATCTGTTCTGAAGTTGATTTCACTTTTTCAAATTACAAGTAGCCGTCAAAAAATGTTAAGTGCCCTCATGTTGCCAAGTTAGCAGTAAATGAGGGAATACCTTGGGTAACCTCCCAAACTTTACAGAATGGAGAGAGATAAATAATGTGGACTCATGCCTCTAACCCCAACTCCCAAAAGTTTTGGGCCAACACAAGCTGCCTCATGGTGATTTCACCCAACTAACCCACCGGGATTTCTTGAACTAGTGACTGTTCCTAATCCCCCCTTATTAGAAGCCAGGTCGTTATACAATTTGTTGCAGCTAAGACAAGCCCCTAAACTTTGTAAGGGATGGCTTATTCTAAGAATTGGCCATAATATGGGTTATAAATGATGATCAAACTCCAGAACCACCACTGATCAGCAGATGCATCTCCACTTAATTAACAGAGCTATAGTACCAGACACAGCTAAACACACATAGACACGATGTGTCAGGGCTCCTTTAAATAGTGGGCATTCTGAGTCATTCATATGTGGTCTAATCTTCAATTAACCTTAAAGCATGGCCAAGTGGGTATTCATAGGGAATCCAATGAAAAGGTTTCATTGAAACCAAACAGATTAAAAGTGTGCCGGTGGCACCAATTTATTTTCAGGTCTTCATTGACCATCATAACAGGGTGGAAAGCCTAACTCCACATCTTCATTGACCTTCATAACAGGGTGGAAAGCCTAACTCCACGTCTTCATTGACCTTCCTAACAGGGTGGAAAGTCTAACTCCACATCTTCATTGACCTTCATAACAGGGTGGAAAGCCTAACTCCACGTCTTCATTGACCTTCATAACAGGGTGGAAAGCCTAACTACACGTCTTCATTGACCTTCATAACAGAGTGGAAAGCCTAACTCCACGTCTTCATTGACCTTCATAACAGGGTGGAAAGCCTATCTCCACGTCTTCATTGACCTTCATAACAGGGTGGAAAGCCTATCTCCACGTCTTCATTGACCTTCATAACAGGGTGGAAAGCCTAACGCCATGTCTTCATCGACCTTCATAACAAGGTGGAAAGCCTAACTCCACGTCTTCCCATTTTCCATGTCCCACCATATCCCTTGGGGTTCATCTTAATTCTCATTGTCCTTTGTGGAAAATAATTCTGGCATGAACATATTTTCAAGACGTAAAAATTGCAAAAAGGATAGATTATCTGCATGCACATGAAGGTTTTCATAAGTAACGTCTAGTGTGTATAGTCACATTGTCTATTCGCCTCTTCTGCCATAAAAGCTCCAGGTCACCACTGATTCACTGGTTTCCAAATGAAGGGTTAGTGAAACCCTGCCTCTATTTAACAGATCAAAACAAGAGGATTAATCACATTCATTAGTGTGTACAAAACACTGCAGAGTCATCATCATTGGAGACAAGGGAGCAAACCTGGCCGGGCAAAGACAAATTAACATACGACAGGTTGTCCTCTTCTTAAGGCTGTCAGACTGAGCTTCAGTCTATCTGCTGGGTTGAAGTGGATTCCTTAGGCTGGGTTAATGGTATCCAGCAAAATCTGACATGGTATGCGGCTGACTAAAGGTGCTTTCACGCAGAGCGTTTTTTGTGCAGAAAAGCACTGCAATTAATGTAGATTTCTGCACAAAAAACACATCTAAAAAGCACCCCATGTGAAAGCAGCCTAAAAGCCTGCAGTTATCAGAATCAATCACAGCTTGGTAGTTGTGGACTTCACTGGACCCTACATTAAGATGCAAGTGAAGGGAGACCTGTCAAGAAAGGATCAAAACTGCAGTAATCAAACACTATATGAAGGAATGGTTACTTCTACCATTACTTCTATAGTATATAATATAACAACTATAATACTGCCTCCTATGTACAAGAATATAACTACTATAATACTGCCTCCTATGTACAAGAATATAACTACTATAATACTGCCCCTATGTACAAGAATATAACTACTATAATACTGCCCCTATGTACAAGAATATAACTACTATAATACTGCCCCCTATGTACAAGAATATAACTACTATAATACTGCCTCCTATGTACAAGAATATAACTACTATAATACTGCCTCCTATGTACAAGAATAGAACTACTATAATACTGCCTCCTATGTACAAGAATATAACTACTATAATACTGCCCCCTATGTACAAGAATATAACTACCAGGGCCGGGACGACGGGTAGGCCAAGGTAGGCGACCGCCTAGGGCGCCTACCTCTGCCTATCCCTCAGGGGCGCAGGCAGGGCCCCAACCCTCGCTGGGCTCCAGGCCGCTGCCCATGGCCTGACGCGCCGGCGGTCTCTGTCCCCGCTTTCTTTTTTATTTTTTTTTTTTTTTTTTTTTTTTTCAATTGTTTTTATTGAACAATATCCTTGACATCAGCATAACAAAAAAATAACAGTATGCATAAAAAGGATTGTACAGAAGCAGTCTGGTTGAAATGTCCAACATATGAAAAGAAAGGGTTGTTATATCAAGGACAGTACATTTTTTTCCTTTTATACAACAAACATCACACAGTTTATGCACGTATTTTGAATCGACTTTACATTTCAAATATAAACTGTGGATAAACAGTTATAAATATAACATAACTATTGTAATGCAGTGCGTCTCAGTTCTCCTCTCCACCGCGCGGGCTCGAGTGTGCGACTCCCTCCCCCACCAAAACAACTAGGGGCACGTTTGCCCCCATGAGCCACCGGCAACATTAGTCCCACGTCACCTGGTTGATAACCATCCCGCCGATCGGGTTTAAAGCAAAGCCAATACACCTCATTAGGGATCGACCATTTCTCATAATTGATCGGATCGGTACCTGCCACTGTCTGCCCTGGTACCAAGAAGGTGGTCGCAAAGCAATGTTTTATGGGGTCCTTAATACCCTGTCGAAAGTGTATCTATGTATTTCTCCATAGCTCAAAGAACTTTTTTACTTTGTTTCCCTTTTTTGCAAATTGGCCTAAACCCCAGTCCATATGCATCAAAAAGTTAAGTTTATTTTTCTGAAATTAGACTTAAGGTGGGCCCTCGGGCTGAAAGCCAGACCTGCAAAATAGCTTTGCGAAGCCGCCGCCGCCCCAACATGCCTCACCCTTTTTAAAAACACTTTTGGGTATATCCGTTCCTCCATGCCTCATTACCCCAAACAATGCCCAAGAAGAGTTGGCAACACATTTCAAATTCAAAGACTGGTCCATGTACTCCGTTACGTGGCCCCAAATTCTCGTATTAAAGGCAATCCCCACAAACAAGGGTAGAGGTCCGCCGCTGGGCCCCCACATTTGAAAAAAACCGTTTTTGGGAAACCCGTCCCTTGCGATTGTCCCTGACAGTGTAAGATAGCGTTAATTGTGCTACCTTCATGCACATCTCAGCATATTAGCATCGGTAAATTTTATGTGCGTCAGCAAATGCCTCCAATATCATGAGAGTGGAGATATCAGCATCCCATCCTTCACTTAGCAACCAAAGTTTGATGTGTCATATTTCAAGATCAAAAAGGAAGGTTTTATAAAATAGTAGACCAAACTGCGCTTTCCCCTTGTGGGAGGGTTAGAATTATACGATCAAAGGCCAACATCCCAATCTGCTGGTTGTATGTCGCTTCCCACCCTCCGATACATGCTAAACCGCCTTGTAAAATAGTTTAAAAACGGAATCGGGGCGTGGCATAAAGCACGAACTCAGAGATAGAGTACATTTTTTGGTGTCAAAGTGCAGAAAATGTTTTATTTGATGCAGCCCAAGCTGCGCCAAATTTCTGAAGATGTGTTGTGGTTTACCCCCTGGAAGTTTGGGTATTATTTAAAGATAAGTACGAGAATAGTCGGGTTCGTTTTTTAAGTTGCCAATCTTTCGCCACGCCCCCCAACACGGCAATGAGCAGCTGATCATCTCTGATCCCCAGGGGGAGTTTTCGTATGGTTTGATGAACAAAATTAATAAAGAGAAATGTTCGGCCAGCCCTGACCCAGGGAGCTATTGGTAAAATCCTTGTAGACCGTGCCAGTTCCGTGAGGAAAACGGCCCAGGGCGCTAATTTTAAAGAGGATGTTGGGAACCCAAGACCATGTAGAACCGAGCTGTTGAAGTATGGAAAGCGGGAATACGCGCCTTTTTTGTGTTGTCCCAGATAAATTTCCTATATTGTGCATTAATTAGCTTCTAATCCCCCCGGGCGCAAGATAAACAGGCAGCCAGTGAAAAAATATATAGAAGTCGCGCGGGAATTCCACCATTTTAATTAAAATTACACCCCCCAAAGAGAAGGGGAGCGGAAAAAATCAGCCCATCCCTTTCCAGTTTGTACAAGTTTAGCATAATATTTTGACATATTAACAGAGTACAAATTGCTGGGAAGTTGGTCAAACCAGATCCCTAAATATTTCAAGGGGCCGAGTTACACCAGGGGTCGGGTGAAGTCCTTGACCAGAGGGGCTCAGCCGGTACCTTTAGAAGCATTCCTCTACTTTTTTATCTACATTAATGTGTAGCCTGATAGAAATCCCACTCCCTTCATATCCTAAGAATGGGGCCTAGGTTCTGCTTGGGGTTCTAACCATCAGCGAGGTCGTCAGCATACGCTGTGACCCTGATTTCCCTAGTGGGAGACAGGATACCTGCGTAAGCGGTGGACTGAGTTATATGATAGAGGAGTGGATCAATAGACGGGTTTTTAAACAGTAGGGGTGAGAGGGGACACCCCTGCTTGGCCCCCCTAAAAAGGCAATAACTGGTGATAGTGTGTTGTTGATGGCAGGGTCGTTGTAGAGTTGGAGTGCATGTGGACAATGAGCTGGCGAAGAGGTTCCCCAAACCCAAGTCGCAAAAGGGTGGCATCCAGGAACGGCCAAGAAACCTTATCGAAGCTTTCTCTGCGTCCAGACTAAGGACCCATGGACACCGGGTGGTCCTCCGCCCTCGCCTGGCAATGGCTGCATAGGCCGCGCGGACATTTTTCGTAGAGTGTCTGTTTGCTATGAAACCATTCTGCGAGGGGTGAATTATGTGCGGCAGAAAAGTTTGCATCCTGGTAGCCACGATCTTTGCTAAAATCTTATAGTCCTGATTCAACAAGGAGATCGGTCTATACGAAGTCAGCAAAGTAGGGTCTTTTTTGGGTTTTAATAGCAGTATAGTGCTGTGAATCATGAAAAGAAACTACTTCAGTAGATTGGGTATAGATACCAGTATAAAGATTTGCTAAGAGGGGGGATAGTTCGTCTGTAATATTTTATAAAATTTTCTGCCGAAAAAAAACGTCCGGTCACGGAGTCTTCCGTTCGCCAGCCCCTTCACCACTCCACGCACCTCCTCCTCTGTAATCTCCCCTCAAGGAGACCGCTGCTCGCCCAGTGACTTTTGGCATTGACAGTGAATCTAAAAAGGAGGTCACCTTCTGGCGATGCATGGGTCGGCTCCATAAAGTGTCTCGTAGAACTCAATGAACTCCTTTTCTATGTCTCTATGATCCGTCAAAGATATCCTGAGGAGGGGGATTTTATTGCTGCTATCGGTAGCCTGCCCGCCTGGCTTTGCTGTGTTTGCCATAGTTTGCCCACCCTGTTACCCATCTATAGTACTGGTTTCGCTGCATGTGTATGTTGCCTTAGCTTCCCCCTGGAGGAATGCATTCAAAAAGGTGTTTGTGCTTCAACAAAATGCTGCTGATTTGCATCCGTAGGGTCTACAGAAAACCCGGTTTCTGGGTTGGCGCAGGCTAGAGTGCAGTTCCCAAAAACTTTGCTGCTGTGCCTTAGTTTCATGTGACATAACTGATTATATGTCCACGCATAACAGCCTTTGCTGTGGCCCACAAAAGCGGGGTATTTGGTTTATGTATCGCATTATCTTTCAAGAACTGCACCCAGTGAATCTTGAGAAAGTCCCTAAAATCGTCAGACTGATGAAGATACGCTGGGAATCTCCAGGTCTGTTCCCTACGACTGAGAAGCGGGCCCCCTAGCGATATTGTGATGGGAGCATGATCTGAAACCACGATCGGCAGTATGTCAGCTGTGACTACACTGTGGTAAAGTGAACAAGAGACTAGGGCCATGTCAATACGGGAGAACGATGCGTGGACAGGGGAGTAGAAAGTGTAGGTGCGTGAGGTCGGGTTCACCGCTCTCCAGTAATCAAACACTTCCAGTCTACTGACCAGGTCCTCTAAATGGGGACCCCTAGGGGTGTCTTCCCGCGGGTTGTTGGATCTATCTAATCTAGGGTCAAGGACTGTGTTAAAATCCCCCATCAGTATGAGGTTGGAGTGCGGTTTTGCGATAATAAAATCCGCAAGGTTATTGAAAAACTCCCGACCGCCCCCACACGGCGCATAGACGTTGCATAGTGTGTATATGACAGTTCCAATACGGACTCTCATGTATAGGAATCTACCATCGGGATCAGCATACTGGTCTTCTATAAAACTGCAGTGTCCCTTCCTAAAGTATATTGCCACCCCTCTGGATTTTGAGTGGTAGTTTGCCACTATCGGTGGATCCAGCCAAGGAGCTCTAATCGGGATGAACCTATCCCTCTGCCAGTGTGTTTCTTGTAGGAAGAACACGTTCTGCCCTTTGATCGTTTCATATGTGTCATGACCTGTTTACGGCTTTTCGGGATGTTTAGACCTGCCAAAATTCCAAGGACACAAGCTTAAAGTGGGACTACGGGAGCCCCCTCCCCTCGTCCGCCTCAGGGGTGCTCATCCCGTGTCCCACTGTGGGGGCTGCAAGAGCGGGCTACTGCAAAGTGAAGAAACCCGGAGGGGTCCCAGCAAGCGTTCCCGTGTTCACCGTGTAAACGCGGGAGGGGGAGCCGCACACTTTTTAAAGAGCCGCACCTTCCACCACCACCCACTATCCTGCACAGAGTTTGAGAGAGGAGAGCGCACCACACACAACAAGAACAAATACATATAGCAATACCTAACCAACTTTAAAAACATTTGGCCTGTGTTGGGCCCAAGTTGCAAACAAACAACGTTTAACAAGTTGTAAGCAAAGGTTCTAACAACCTTTTGTGAGAGCCAGAGCTCTAAAACAAGGGGGGGGGGGGGGCGCCCCCCTACGATTAACTTAAGTTAAATGCACACAAGACAAGCTAATACTGGAACAGTTTCCTGTCTATCTCTGTCTTGCCCGTGAAAGGCAAGGTTTGCCAGAAAAAAGGATGGGGGAGGCAAAGGGTGAAGAGGGGGAAGAAAGGGAAGGGAGGAGAGAGAGACAAGTAAATACCGTCTTTCTTTCTGAACTAACATTATTATAGAACTAAAGATCAGCAGAATAACATTATCATCACCGCTCAGACGCCGCACCCCTCAGCCAGGTGCATTAGGAAGAAAGCGTCGCATTGCATCCTCCGGCCGGTCGTATATGGACGCCTGCCCATTCTCCACCACTCTCAGCTTCGCTGGGTAGAGCAGCTGGAATCTGATTCCAGACTCATGCAGGTGCTGGCAAACCGGATGAAACGCTTTACGTTTCTGCGTGACTTGTAGTGAGAAGTCCTGGAAAATTAGTATACGTTCGTCCTCCACTCTCAGCTCGCGCATTTGGCGATACGCTCTAAGGAATTTATCTTTGATTGCCAAATTTCAAAATTTGGCAATAACCGGTCGAGGTCTGTTTCTTCGGTCCCCATTGCTGCCCATGCGGTGGACCCTTTCGATAAGAAGGGGGTCTCTTGGGGTGTCCAGACCTAGTGCAGTGGCTAGGTTCGTGGTCAGGTATGAGGCGAGTGCCTCTGCCGGGACCGCTTCCGGGATGCCAATAAATCGAAGGTTATTGCGGCGTGCACGATTTTCCAAGTCGTCGATTTTGCTTTGCAGGTTATCAATCACCGCTTGTTGGGTAGAAGACGTTCCTTCGATCCTGATGATGTTATCTTCTGCGGCTCCGGTGCGGGTCTCCAGCTCCGCCAGCTTCTGCGAGTTGTTGGTGAGCTGGGCCAGCGCCGCGTTGACAGAGGCCTGGATGAGGTCTATTCTTTTATCCAGGACAGGGAGTATGAGTCTGGACACTTCTTGTGCCATCACCAAGGCCTGGGCTGCGGCATCTTGGGGGGAGGCAGGGTTGGCATCCGGTGATGTTGCAATCTGTAAATGATCTCTTCTGCTCGTGGATGGTGGTGATTGTGCCATGGCAGTATTGGTTTTCGGCTGTGTTGTGTTTGGACTTGATTTATGATGAGGCCGATTTGTAGTTGGAGTGGGCGGTACTTTGTCCGTAGCCGACGTTTGAGAGCGCGTACGTTTAGGGGTGGCAGAAGAACGAACAAATTTGTCCATAATTTAGATTGCCTTGTGAAGTGGTTCAGCAGGAGTTATCGGTTATTAGTTGAAAATCTCTCCGCATGAGTTTCAGAGCTGATGTTTTCTTAGCTGAGAGAAGGAGCTTGTCATATATGCAATATTATGAGCAGGTACATAAGGAGGATGCCCCCCAGATTCCCGACCCTCACATAGACAGGAGGCAGCACTTTTTCACCAAAAAGGGTGAGGGATGGGAAGTTGCTGCTATCATTTTCTCAGGCAGTAGATGGCAGTAGCGTTTAAGCCAAGGACCTTCACTGTGGGAGGTGTACAGTGTTAACTTTAACAGCAGGTGGCAGCAGCGTCTCTAGACAGTCACTGTGTGAATGGAAAGGGTTAGCATCACGCACCCAAGTGAAGCCCAGAGTCCCCTATCGCCTTCCCCTGCTATTAGGGCCAAGAGATTTGTGGCCCTGCGGTCCAGGACCCCTCAGAGGGGCTTAATGTACACTGAGCAGGTCAGGCTCTGCTGTGCAGTACTGGAAAGCGATGCTGCCTCCTTGCACCCCGCCGATCGCTCACCAGCTGCTGGTCTCGGCGCTCCCGCACCTCCGATCACTCCCGGGTACTCGCTGTGACGCGCCGGCACTCCGGGGTCCCCGTCGAGTCCTCCAGCTGTACGGACCGCCTCCGTTCTTGTCGCGGACTACCGCCTCCTCAGCTGCGCACCGTCCGGCGGGTGAGTGATGCGTTTTGGGGTCGCGTCTTCGGGCGCTGTCCGCACCGAGCCCCTCGGTTCCTCTCCGTCCCCCTCGCTCCTCCTCGCCTCCCAGGCTGAAGTCGTGCGCTCAGGGTATGGGTGTCCAGAGCCCCTGGCCGCGGGTCCGTCACTGTAACTGTGGGCCGGCCAAGATGGCGGCCGGGCCTCTGTTTGCAGGCCTCGCGGTATTCTTTACCGCCACGGGCTCCCGGGGATTCCGCAACTGGGTCCCAATTCGCGTGCCCCAACTCCTCCACGGTATACTCTCGTGGGCTGGAGTTCTTGGGAGCTGGGATGGCTCAGATATGAGGCAGATGCCGTCGCTTAGCTCAGGAAACACTTAAAAGGCGCCATGCGAGATGCCCCGCCCCCGGAAGTCCCTCTGTGACCGCTTCTGTGGAGCAGAGAGTGAGCGCTCCCTGCTCCGCAGACAGTGTCAGGCCCGCTCCCCGGAGGACAGCTGGATCCTCCGGTGAGCTGCAGGGCCGACGCAGCAGGGCCGCCGGGTCCTCATAGCGCTGAGGACCCGCCGCGGCTCCGTGCGGCGCTCAGCTGGCAGCGTCGCGATGAAGTGATGTCATCGCGACGCCTGCCTCTCCTCGGGCGCATAGCGTGTCACAGGCTTTCGCCCGAGGAGCTGCGGAGGAGCGGTCTGCCGCTGGAGGCGGGGCCCGAAGAGGAGCGCGCGCCGTCCGGGGGCGTAGGTAAGTATAAAAGTTGTTTTTTTTTACCTGCCTGTACCCCCTATACCCCGCTGTAGCCCTATAACCTGCCTGTAGCCCCTATAAGCCTACCTGTACCCCCTAAAAGCCTCCCTGTGGCCTATAAGCTCTGTGGCCCCTAAGCCTGCCTGGGGCCCCCTATAAGCCTGCCTGTGACCCCCATATGCTGCTGTGGCCCCCATAGCCTGCTGTGCCCCCATATCTCCCTGTGGCCCCCATATTTGCCTGCCTGTGACCCCCTTTATGCCTCCCCTGTGACCCCCTATGCCTGCCTGGGCCCCATATGCCTGCCTGTGCCCCTATAAGCCTCCCTGTGGCCCCATATCCCTCCCTGTAGGCCCTAAAACCCTGCCTGTAGCCCCTAGCTATATACATGCCTGAGCCCCTATAGAATTACCCCCTATGTCCCCCTATTACTGCCTGAGCCCTATAGCTTTAACCTGCCTGAGAGTGACCCTATGTTATTTCCTGCCTGGAGTGACCAAATTTCTATAACTGTCTAAATGAGGGGACTTATATCCTATAATTAAGGAGTTTCTGGAAAAAGTGAGGATTCTAAAAAAATTTTTTTTGTCCAAATCTGCAGGGACAAGTTTGGGGGGAGCAATCGCTGAAGGTGAGAACCGGATGGGAAGAAAAGGGAAAGTGAACGACCTGATCAGAAAAGACGTTCTGTGAGTCACTAAAAGAAATGCAGTGTAATCATTTTATGTCTGAGAGCGTCTACAAAAAACTAGTGTCTCCACTAAATTTGGGCCCTGTTGGCGGTGGTATATGTAAACAGGCCTGTGTACAGCTGATAGTCAAAGTGGGGGTTTTGTTTGGGGCGGGTCTGGCAGGATTGTTTGACCCTTTGGTGGAATAGTTTTGGGGCTTGGTTTTGTAGGGTATTTTTAGTAACAATCATTCGTTTAGATTTGTCCATGTTCGGTGGATTATTCGGTGACTGTTATTTAGGGGTATTACACTGTCATAGGAGGGGAGCGATTTTTAAAAGCAAAATTTTTCAGGGTGATTTCCATTTTGCAGTGACGTGAGGGTGGAGGGAGCTATGTGGGATACGCAGAAAATTAGTGACAGGACCCGGCGCAGGGGTGAGGGAAATTTGGGGGGGGGTGGGGGGGTTTTTGGGGAGCGGGGGGGGGGCGCCAAATTAG
>JAODAL010056674.1:0-23147 GCA_025379985.1 Phyllomedusa bahiana | reverse complement strand
GAAAAATCCCCGTAACAGTTGGCCGCTGCCTATGTGCGCTCGCCCCCCTCAAAACAGGTCTGCCCGGGGGGGTTCCCAGCGCTCACGTACTACCCCGCGGCTGCTGGGGAAAAGGGGGGGGGGGTAGGAGCAGTACCATCCTCGCAGTAACCTAAGTCGGGAGCACAAACATTTCCCCCCCCCCCCCCCCCCTCACCCCCAGTGAGGAGGGCTCCCCACCAGCACAGCAGAACTGGAGCTTCCCTAAACCCAACAGGTTGGGCCTACTTGGAAGCACTCTGCCCCCCCAGTTAGAAAATCCGCTGGACACTGGGGCACCAAACGGGATGGTGGGCCGAAACTTTGCCGATTTCAGGGGGAAAACTGTCCTCCCGGCCATAGGTGCATCAGAGGGGGTTTTTCTGCGGCGGGGCCATCGTTTACCCCAAGGAAAAACCCCTTGTCCAGGGGAAATGTTGAACGACTGACCTTTGTCAAGGAATCGGGCGGGGATCGCCAGGATTTCCACACACCAATGCCTTAGCGTCATCCCGGGGTTTAAAAATACCCCGCCTCAGCCCCATTCGATGCCGACCCGCCTGAGCCACACATCTGCTATAGTTTTTTCCACTGCCTACCACCGTCTTTTCCAGGACTGGGATTTCCACCCACCTCAACACTCTGTCTTGGCCCCCTAAGTGCTCATGCTGCTGCTGCTTTTTCGTTGCCGGACATCCACACGTGCATTGTGCCACCGCCCTGGTACTGTTTTTGCCACCTCCCAAAAGTCTTGTGCCACCTCTGACCTCATCTGTTGCCCTGTCATCACCTCCACCTCTGCATTGGCCACTGCCTGACCTCATGCGCTGCCGCCGTGACCTCCGCTCTCATCATTTTGCCGCTCTGTGGCCTAATACTATTTTGCCACCTGCAGAAGGTCATTGTGCCCACTCTTCGGGGGGGGGGGGGGGGGGTGAACTCATGCTGTTATGCTCCTGTCACACCTCCACTCTCTTTCAATGTGCCACTGCCTGGACCTCAGGCTGCTGCCGCCGTGACCTCCGCTCACAGTCCATTGTTGGCCGCTCTGTGGCCTAATACTATTTTTGCCACCGCAGAATGTCATTGTGCCACTCTCTGACTCATTGCTGTTGACTCCGTGTCATCACCTCCACTCTCCCTGTCATTGTGCCACTGTCAGTCCTCAAGCTGCTGCCGTCCGTTACCTCCGTCTCTCAGTCATTGTGCCGCTTCTGTGGAGCCTAATACTATTTTTGGCCACCTGCAGAATGTCATTGTGCCACTCTCTGAACCTCATGCTGCTAGCTGTGACCTCCTGTCGTAGCCCTCCACACTGTGTCATTGTGCCACTGACTGACCTCATGCTGCTGCCGTGGGCTGCTCGCCGTGCCTCCACACTGTGGCCTACACCTGTTTTTGGGCCACCTCCAAATTTGTCATTGTGCCACATGTCTGACCTCATACTGCTGCCGTCCGTGACCTCCACACTGTTTCATTGTGGCCACTCTGTGGCCTAATACTTGTATTGCCGCCTCCAATAATGACATTGTGCCACTGGCCTGGAACCTCAAACTGGGCAGGCCGGCCGTGACCTCCACACTGTGTGATTGTGCCACTCTGTGGCCTAATGACTGTTTTGCCACCTTCCAGAATGCCATTGTGCACTGTCTGACCTCATACTGCTGCCGCCGTGACCTCCAACAACTGTGTTGATTGTGCCACTCTGTGCCCTAATACTGTTTTTTCCGCCTCCATAATGTCATTGTGCCACTGTCTGACCTCATACTGCTCGCGTGACTCCACACTGTTGTGATAGTGCCACTCTGTGTGCCTAATACTAGTTTTTGCCACCTCCAGAATCCATTGTGCCACTGTCAGACCTCATACTGCTGCCGCCGTGACCTCCACACTGTGTGAATTGTGCACTCTGTGCCCCTAATACGTTTTTCCGCCTCCATAATTCATTGGTGCCACTGTCTGACCTCATACAGCTGCCGTGCCGTGACCTCCACACTGTATAATTGGTGCCACTCTGTGGCCTAATACTGTATTTCCACCTCCAGAATGCCATTGTGCCACTGTCCTGAACCTCAAACAGCTGCCAATGCCGTGACCTCCATACTGTTGATTGTGCCAATCTGTGCCCTAATTCTGTTTTTTCCGCCTCCATAATGTCATTGTGCCACTGTCTGACCTCATACTGCTGCCGCCGTGACCTCCACACTGTATCATTGTGCCCACCCTGTGGCCCTAATAACTGTTTTGCATCCTCCAGAATGCCATTGTCCCACTGTCTGACCTCATACTGCTGCCGCCGAGGACCTCCACACTGTGAGATAGGTGCACTCTAGTGCCCAAATACTGTTTTTCCGCCACCAAAAAGTAAATGTGCCACTGTCTTGACCGTCATACTGCTTGCGCAGCGTGACCTCCACACTGTATCAATGTGCCACTCTGTTGCCTAATACTGTTTGCCACCTCCAAATGCCAATGTGCCCACTGTCTGACCTCATTACAGCTGCCGCCGTACCTCCACACTGTGGTGGATTGTATGCCACTCTGTGCCCTATTACTTGTTTTTCGCCCTCCAGAATGTCATTGTTGCCACTGCCTGACCTCATGCTGCTGCTGCATGACCTCCACACTGTGTGATTGTGCCCCTCTGTGGCCTAATACGTTTTGCCGCCTCCAGAATGTCATGTGCCACAGCCTGACCCATGCTGCTGTGGCTGCCGCCGTCACTCCACAATCAAATCACTAATGTTGCCACCTTGAGCTCTCGAGCTTGTTTTTTTTCCAGCTTCGCTGGCATGACTTTATCAGGCTACATTCCCGCTTGAGTTTTTTGTCAGTTTTGCCCTCTTAAGTGCCCAGGGAATTTTATTAGTGAAGCGATCTAAGAGCGGCGGCAGTCATTGCCGTGTCATACTAAAACCACACATTGTATGAAGACCAAACCAAGCTCCCCTCTGCATATTTAAGCTGGCACACGTTCTACAGCACCCTGCAGGCTCTGGCACCTGAAATAGCTGTTTATTTAACGTGATTCGTGCCGAAGTAATTCGGACCGACACGAATTTTGTCGGAATTTCGCAAGTGACCGAACCGAATTTTTGAGAATTCGGCCATCTCTAGCGATATAATCGACAAGTGAAATCGGCACAATTTTTAGACTGATCGTAAATTTCATCACGCAATAGTTTTAGGTTACGAATATCATCAAATAAACTATTACTACGAGCCATTTTCGGCACTTCCTGTCATCTTTGGCCGGCCAGCAAATCAGCTTAGAGCATAGAGCAGGGTGACTGGTGTTCGACGTCATGACAGTAATGTGTATGGGTTGTCATTGCTGGAAAATCCACCTCGTTTGCATAAAAGCGTTTCCAGTTCATATCAGTGTTTCAGTGTCTCTCACTAGAGGCAAGATGTGTGCTACGTCTCTTCTCAATACAGCTCAGCTCAGGGAGACACAGTTCCTTCTCTTTATTCATACATACAACTATGCTTTAGCTTGTGAACGGATTAAATAGAGGTAGATTAGAGAATTTAGTTATTAGTTAGTTTAGACAGAGACTTTTAAAGAAGCATCTAGTGCTGTACAGCCGCAGGGGGGAGGGAAGGGAGGATGGACAGACAGACAGACAGACTGGCTGGCTTTTTGTAAGAGAAGGGTTATATTGTTGCACCCAGAATCTGCTTGAACCTGCTACTGAAAAGGCATTTTTTTTAAAACCACTTTTTGGCCATCACACCTCGCACCTGAGGTGAAATTCGTACCTTTTATTTTGGTGCGCCCAGTTTTGTTCAAAGAGCCACTATGTCTTGTACTTTACATTAGATTACATACAATTTCTAGTAACTGTTGTTGTATTTCTTTGGTGCAAAAACCACCTTTTCTTATCCGTATAACTTTATTAATAGCTGTATTTTCAATTAGGTGCAGCCGAGTTTTTGTTCGAAGAGAGTCACTTTGTACTAAATTAGGATACAGAAATTTTCTAGTAACTGTTGGTGTATTTCATTGGTGCAAAAACCACCTTTGTATCCATATACTTTTAAATAGCTGTATATTCACTTTATGTGCAGCCCAGTTTTTTCAAAGAGGCCACCTTGTACTTAACATTAGGATACAGAATTTATTCTATATAGTATAGTAACTGTTTGTGAATTTTCATTGGTGCAAAAACCACCTTTTCGTATCCGTATAACTTTAAATAGCTGCTATTTCAATTGAGTGTCATCCCAGTTTTGATTCAGAGATCACCTTGTACTTAAATTAGGATACAGAAATTTTTCTAGTAACTGGTTGGTTATTTCTTTGGTGCAAAACCATCCTTTTGTTATCCATAATAACTTTTAAAATAGCTGTATTTCACTTTGGTGCAGCCCAGTTTTGTCAAAGAGCACCTTGTACTTAAATTAGGATCGGAAATTTTCTAGTAACTTGTGGTATATTTCAGTGGTGCAAAAACCACCGTTACTTATCCGTTAACTTCTAAATAGCTTATTCACTTTGGAGCAGCCCATTTTTTTTCAAAGAGCCACCTTGTACTACATTAGGATACAGAAATTTTTCTAGTAACTTTTGAGGTGTAAATCATTGGTGCAAAAACCACCTTTTCGTGATCCGTATAACTTTTAAATAGCTGTGTTTCACTCTGGTGGCAGCCAAGTTTTGTCAAAAGAAGCCACTCTGCCAACTATAAATTTGGATACAGAAAGTTTTCTAGTAACTGTTTGTGTATTCATTAGGAGTGCAAAAACACTTTTCTTATCCGAATAACTTTTAATAGCTTGTTTCAGACTTGTGCAGCCCATATTGTTCAAAGAGACCACCTTGTGACTTAAATTTGGATACATGAAAATTTTCTAGGAACTGTGGTGTTATTTAAATGGTGCAAAAAACACTTTTTGTTAACCGTATAAGTTTTAAATAGCGGGTGTTTCACTTGTAGCAGCCCAGTGATTAGTTCAAAGAGCCACCTTGTACTAAATGTGGAGTACAGAAATGTTTCAAGTAACTGTTAAGTATTTCATATGGAGCAAGAACCACCTTTTCTATCCTTATAACTTTTAGATACTGTATTTCACTTTGGTGCAGCCCAGTTTTGTTCAAAGAGCCACCTTGTACTTAAATTTGGATACAGAAATTTTCTAGTAACTGTTCTTGTGTGTCATTGCTGCAAAAAACTCAACTTCTCATCCGTTTTTTGAGCTCGGTAAATCTCAGTTTGGTGCAGATAGCGCACTTGTATAATAGTTTGTTGAAAACTATCATTCCCTATTCTACTGGGCAGTTTTGTAAATCCCTGGACTAAGGAAGAAACACTGTTTGATTATGTCTTACGGTTTCTTCCGACCAAGACCGTATTTCACAGGTATTCGATAGAAACAATTCTGATACTATCCTAGTTTTGGCTGTAGAATAAGAGTGATTTAAGAATAGCTGTGATTTGCCGTCTTTCAATAAGAGACTGTCAAAAAACTCTCCGAAACCTTTTTAAATTTTTATCTTTCTGAACATGGAGCTAAAATGCAAGTGAAAGTTAGCAAAGAGGGGTGTAGGACATGGAGGTAGAGGTACGAGAGAAGGTTCCCCTTCCAGGGCTGGTGACAACACTCAAGCCATCGGACGTCCGTGTTGCAGGACCGTCAGGAGCCTGTCATCGCTGGGTCAGGCCCTGTTGAATACTCAGTAACGAACTAGCGTCGCCAATCTGTTTCTTCAGTCGTTAATGACAACCTGCATCCAGCAGTTCTAACCTCCTTGTCCTCTCATTTACGGCCACAAATGTCGGCAATCAGCATCGTCATCATCGCGTCAACATGCAAGCGAAGGCTGCCCAAATGTCTACTCGTGACCCACCCCTGTGATAATCCATTTTCTGAAGACCTCTTGATGACAAACTGCGTTGGGGTCAGAAAGGACATTTTCAAAAGACAAGAGACCAAAGAGGATGATTTTGTCATGCTTTGACGCCATCGCTGATGCCAACAGAGGAAGAGCAGGAAGAGCCGGTCAATCGGCAAAAATCCCAGGTGTCGGCAACGTCTTTTCAGTGGCCTGTTGCTTTTTAGCCCGCAGCTCCTGGAAGCTTGAATGTCAGGAATGAGGAACTCACCTGTTATGATGAAGATGATGACGACACTGCGGATCCAACGTGGTCTATTCAGCAGAAAGTTGCATGCGACGCTTCATCACTGGACGAGGCAGGAAGACGATGGGTAGTGTCATACGGGTCCACCTAAAAAAGGAGAGTGCCGGTCCACAATCCGCTGAATTATTCCGTCAGGCCACGATCATCGGAAACACCGCTCCTCGCTTATCGCCGTCGAAAAGGTCCAGGACCATCTCAAGCCTTGGCCTTTTTTGATACAAAAAGAAGGCTCTGATTCACACCAGCAATGTCATATACCGCCTTTGCTGTAAACACATCAGCAGAGGGAAGAATCTTAGGTGTTTAACCACCAACAACATAGTCAAGTCACAGCAGCAAATGCATGAGTATGTAAATAGGAGGGAACACTTGTCCAAAAAAGACCACACCGATCCCGGACTTTCCCCGAACCACGTTACACACCCTCTGTCTCCGCCTCCTCCTCCTCCGCCACGACCAAGCGATCCTCAGCTCCCAGTCTCTCAGAGTCATGATCAAAGGATCAGCCACCGCCTTCATCCCTCTACACCAATCCGACCGAGTACCACCAGCACCACCAGAAACCCAACCTACCCTTCTCCTTCCACCAGTTTTGACCTGCACACCGTGACAGGCGTCCAGTCTAGCAGCCATCCTTCTGTGTAAACCAGGTTTGGGACAGGAAGAAACACTTTATCCCAAACCATCCCATAGCCAGAATAAAAAGCCCGAAATGTCGGCATTGCCAGGCTTTTGAGGCCTTGGAAATGTTTGCCTTTCCGTCTTGGTGGACACCAGATGGGTTACCCGCCCCAATACCAGATCCGACAGGCTTTTCATTGGCCAGAAAAGCCGTCCTGATCTGGCCACTTGTCATCTAAAATTTCAAGCGCGTTGTCTGCATCTTGACCGGCAAAGTCCAGTCCTTACCACCGATATATTGACTAGCAAGCACGCCAAGGCCGTCTATATCTGCTGAGTGACAGCTCACTGGGGTGGGCAGGTGATGTCTCTTGTGGGTAACGGTGGCTCTCAGGTTTAGCGCACGCCTCTTCAAAAACCGCAGGGAGATGGTGCAGGGTTCTTCCCCCGAGGGTCCTCTGGTGTCAATCACGTGCCCAGAGAAAACAGGCGTGTGTTGAAATTAATCAGTCTTGGAGACCGCCAACACACCAGTTCAGGAGCTGTGACGGCTGCTTGCAACGAGACCGAGGCGCTGTCTGGGTGACAAGAACCTTGTGCCAGGCAAGGTGGTGAGCGATAACGATCGAAATCTCCTGGCCGTCTTATGATCGGTATGCGAAGCAACATTCCTTGCCTGCACACGTCAGAACCCGTCACACAGGAAATATTCTAAAGCGCTACCGGGTCTGGAACATCCTTCTGAAGGAAGCACGAGGTTTGCTGAGCACAACACTGTCGCCAATCACACCCTGCTTTGTCCCCGCCTGGCTGCGTTGCAGCGTCAGGTCGGACCTCCCCTCAACCTCTCTTGTTGACATGGCAACTACTCTGGAATTCCACCCTCCCACATGCTCCAGCGATTGAGAGCAGCAGCGCAATTGCATTATGCAGTACAAAGTGACACATGGCCTGACAAGCACAGCGTGCAGGCCTCGGGGTGTTGAGCCACCGAAGAGGGAGCAAGTGTAAAGAGGCTCTGCACCATCCAGCCAGTTTTGAAGAAGCCACCAAAATCCGTCAGTGCGGATAAATCCCTTGTCCGCATGACCATTGGTGGTATCTTATTTTCTGGAACAATCGTGGACACTCGAAACAGCAGGTCCCGCCACGACGGAGGAGGAGATGACACAGATTGCGGACACAGAGCCTTCCTCTCCGTTGAATCCAGATGCCCGACCAGTTTCACAACTTTTAACGGTTTTTCCATTAGGCAGTGTGTTCGGGGTCAGGGCTGTTCAAGGCAGCACCTCAGCTCTCAGGCTACAGCACTTAGGCAAGTCAGGGCTGGTTGAAAGCTGTGCCGGAGAAGCGAATGGGGGAAGAGGTATTCCGGACAACCGACGTTACCAATGACCCTGCCTGGAAAGAGTTAGGCATGGATTAGAATGGAGGAGGAAGATGAGGAAGATCAGTTTGCTAGTGCCCCTCGACCCAGAAGCTTGGGAAAATCAAGGCTCCATCTCTCACTATGAGTGCTTGGATGCTCCCATATTCCTCCAACATGATCCTCGCATTAAGGCCATCAAGACTGAACAACAGTTATTGGTGGCCACACTCCTCGCTCCCCGGTACAAAGTCAAACCGTCAGCACTTTTCCTTCAACCACCCCCAAATAGAGAGTAAAATGCAGGAATTGGAGACCGTGCTGATTGAAAACTGGAGACATCTTCCACGATCATCAAATTGTACGTGGAACAACGTCAGCAACGTGACAGCATAGAGTGGCCAAGTAGCCGCATCAGCTGCAGGCCATTGTGGCAGAAGCCTAATGGGACCTCTGGCAATCCTTATTTACCACCTCACCAACACATGTAATTCATTGCACACATACAACACACAGAGACCTTTTTAAATTAAGATCATGGTGCACGACCCTATCTGCATCTCAACACCGAATGTTTTTGATATGTTCCGGACCAATCGACCTTCTGGATATTCAAAAAGGATAAATCGGCCCGAGCTACGCTCGCCACGTCCATTGAGGTGTTGTCCTGCCCAGCAGCCAGCGACATAATCTCACGACCTTCAGCACAGCTGGAGGAGTTATTACAGACAAACGCATCCGGCTTTCCACAGATAATGTTGATCGTTTGACTTTTCATCAAGATGAATCAGGCATGGATCTCTGATGATGTTGTGGCCCCAATTGCCGAGGTCTCCGATTAGTTACCGGTCTACTTCACATTGCTCTTCAAACAGAAATGGTCCTCTTGAAAAAAAAATTTCAAAATAATCATTTCTTACTGCAATTTTTATTCTCTGAATAATACAAGGAGGTACAGGAAGACTTGAACAGTGTAGGTTATTCTGGGGAAACGTGGTGTATGGACCCACATTCCCACCCCAAGAAAAAGGAAAAATTCCTCCAACACGTTGAGTAAAATGAGAAAAAGAATGCCAAGAAAAAGGGCACCTGGGTGAAACAGGAGCGTCAACCACCAGCATTTCCAAGTCAAGCTCAATTGGTCCTCACTTATACGGAGGGGCAAGGGCTCTCGTAGAGGCCGAAATTTCTCAAGCGCTACCCAGGTCTTGACTGTGTACTGAGGAAGACTGGGGGGTTTTAACCTCACAATTCCGCTTCCACACTCTGCTTCAGCACGACTGTTTTTGTTGCTGCATCATAAAGGAATTTTTTCCGTGTTAATGGATGACGGATGCCAGCCTGGAATCTCACCGCACACACTGTAACTCGGGCCCTGCTAGCTGAACCTGCGTGTTAATAGATGACAAACACCAGCCCTGGCTCTCACCGCACCCACTGTAACTCCAGCCCTGCTAGCTAAACCTGCCTGTTAATAGATGACGAACGCCAGCCCCTGCTCTCACCACACCCACTGTTAGTCCGGCCCTGCCAGCTGAACCTGCGTGATCCACGTTTACAGTCTCACCCGCCTTGATCAGTAATTTCCTCCAACCCATTTGACAGTAGAATGCAGGATTTTCAGACAGGCCTCGTTTACCCACTGGGGGCATCTGTTTCGTTTGCTTCACATTCTAATGTCACGGTGAACAATGTCACCAGTAGAATGGCAAGTAGCTCTACAGCAGCAGTATTGGAAAACAAGTTGTTTTTAATATAGCTTATTCTTATTGCGAAATTTTCTCTGATTTGGGATATAAGGGCACCTGGGGCGAGTTTTTTGGGTCATGCTGCATTACAGGATATGGATAGTCCCAAAGTCCATTTCACTAAAATACTGCTTCAAAGACTACTTTCTTCCGGCACTTTTTAATCTGTGGGTCATGCAGGTTTCAGGGTCATATTGTGGTCTAGGACAGGCATAGTAAATGTCCAGTTCAACTAAAATGGTGGTATAAAAAACTTTCCTTTCCGCACTTTTAATCTATGGGTCAGACAGTTTATTTTATACTGCGTCCAGACAGGTATAGCCATGTCCAGTGAAACAAAATGGTGGTAAAGATCCTTTTTCCGCACTTTTAATCTGTGGGTCAGCAGGTTGAGGGCATGCGCGGGACAGGACAAGTATGTCAATTCCATTCAACTAAAATGGGTCAAATACTCCTTTTTCCAGACTTTTATCTGTGGTCAGACAGGTTTACGGCATGCTGCGTTGCAGGACAGGATAGCAATGTCGTTCAAGTAAATGATGGTTTAAATAATACGCCTTCGGCACTTTTTAATTTGTGGGTCATGCAGGTTAAGGGTCTGCTGTGGTACAAGACAGGGATAGTGAATAGTGTGTGACTTTTTTTCTGTGACTCTTGTTGCCTTTAAATTGTCTTGCCTAAGATGTAGCACATATCCAGTTTAACTGTTGTGGATTTTAATTCCAGCTTCTCCAGCCCTGTTCTGGTGTAAGAAATGAAGGTTTTTTCCCTCCATAGACTTTAATGGTCATCGGCGATAATTTGTTATCGACTATCGGAAATCGTCATGATAATTGCCAATATCGACTATCGAATCGATAACGATAGTTGACACAATCGATCATCACTACTCATCATGTACAAAAGGTCTGGTCCACCACTATATCTAATGTATGTTCACCAATTCACAGGGAAGTTCTCAAATGGAGATAGATATAACAAATATTTCCACCATTCTAAATGACTTTCCTTACTCTCAGGTTGTACTCACTATACTTCACCAGAATTATTATGGTTCCTGCAGAAATCAGATCACATCATCACATCAAGCACTTCTCAGCTTCTTCAGCACCACAGATTTCAAAATCCATCCCTTTCCACAGAGGTTTTTTGCTAAATGTCAAGAGTAGTGTTGAGCGATTACGTTGACCATCGACATCGGTCGATGGTCGATAGTCGACCATCATCGACAAGGTAGTCGATAGTAGTGGGGCGATTATGAGCGATGTCCATTAAAGTCTATGGGAGAGCAACAACACCTTCATTCTTACACCCAAACAGGGCTGGAGAAGCAGGAATTAACATCCACAACAGTCAAATGGATAAGTGCTACATCTTAGGCAACACACTTAGGTTATAGAAGCCACAGAAAAAAAAAAAAATCACACACCATTCACTATCCCTGTCTTGTACCACAGCATGACCCTTAAACCTGCATCACCCACAAATTAAAAAGTGCCAGAAGGCAGTATGATTTGAACCATCATCTTACTTGAACTGGACATTGAATATCCCTGTCCTGGAACGCAGCATGAGCCCCAAACCTGCATGACCCCCAGTTTTTAAAGTGCCGGAAAAAGGAGACTTTCAACCACCATTTTAGTTGAACTGGACATTGACTATACATGTCCTGGGCCACAGCATGAGCCCCAAACCTTCATGACCCCCCGATTCAAAAGTGCAGGCAAAAGGAGTCTTTCAACCACCATTTTAGTTTCACTGGACATTGACTATACATGTCCTGGGCCACAGCATGAGCCCCAAACCTGCATGAGCCCCAAATTAAAAAAATGCGGAAAAAGGAGTCTTTGAACCACCAATTTAGTTTTACTGGACATTGACTATACCTGTCCTGGGCCACAGCATGAACCCCAAACCTGCATGACCCCAGATTAAAAGTGCCGGAAAAAGGAGTCTTTCAACCACCCTTTTAGTTTCACTGACATTGACTATACCCGTCCTGGGCCACAGTAGCCCCAAAACCCGCATGACCCCGATTTGTGGCCGTGACTGGGAGGACGAGGAGGTAAGAATGCTGGTTGCTGGTTGCATTAACCACTGAAGGACAGATTGGCGACGGTTTGTTACTGTTTTCCCAAAAATTTTTTTTAAAAATTTTTTTGGGCCCTTTTTTTTCCCCCAATTTGGAAAAAAAAAAAAAAAAGGGGGGGGGGGGGGGGGGTTTTTTTGGGGGGGTTTTTTTTTTTTGGGGGAAAAAAAAATTTTAAAAAAATTTTTTTTGGGGGTTTTCCCCCGGGGGAAGGAAAATTTAAAAAAAAGGGGGTTTTTTTTCCGAAAAAAAAAATTTTTTCCCTTTTTTAAAAAACCCCTTTTTTAAAAAATTTTTTCCAGTTTTTTGGCCATTTTTCCTTTTTTTGGGGGAAAAAACCCCCGGGGTTTGGAAACCGGCCCCCCTTTTTTAAAAAAAAAAAAACCCTTTTTTTTTTAATTGGGGTTTCCCAGTTTCCCCCCCCCCGGGGGGGAGGGGGGGTTTCAACCCCCAAAAGTTTTTTTAAAAAATTTAATTTTTAAAAAAAATTTTTTTTTTTGGGGTTTTTAAAAAAATTTGGGAAAAAAAATTTTTAAAAAAAGGGGGGAAAAAAAAAATTTTATTGGGGTTTAAAAAAAATTCCAAAAAAATTTCCAAAAAAATTTTTTAAACCCTTTTTTTTTTTAAAAAAATTTCCCCCCCCCCTTTTAAAAATTTTTTTTTGGGGGCCCAAATAAAATTTTTTTTTTTTTTGGGGAAAAAACCGGGGTTTTTAAAAAAAAAACCCCGTTTCCCAAAAAGGTTGGGGGGAAAAAAAAAAGGGGGGCCCTTTTTTTTTTTCCCCCTTTTTCCCCCCCCCCGGGGCCCCCCCCTTAAAAAAAACCCCCAATTTTTTCCAAAAAATTAAAAAAAAAAAATTTTTAAAATTTTTTTTTTTTTAAAAAAACCCCCCCCCTTTTTTTTAAAAAAAAAAATTTTTAAAAAAAAATTAAAAATTTAAAAAAAAATTTCCCCAAAAATTTTTAAAAAAAAAGGGTTTTTTTTTTTTTGGGCCACCCCCTTTAAAGGGGGTTAAAATTTTTTTAAAAATTTTTTTTTTAAAAAAAAAAAAAAGGGTCCCCAAAAAAAAATTTTTTTTTCCAAATTTTTTAAAATTTTTTTTTCCCCCCCCCCCCCAAAAATTTGGTAAAAAAAAAATTTTTTTAAAAACAAAAAAAAAAAAACCTTTTTTTAAAAAAAAAAAAGGGGGGTTTTTTCCCCCAAAAACCCAAAAAAATTTTTTAAAAAAAAATTTTTAAAAAAATTTTTATTTTTGGGGAAAGGGGGGGAAAAAAAAAAAATTTTTTTAAAAATAAAAAAAAAATTTTTTTTTTCCCCCCAAAAAGGGGGAAAAATTTTAAACCCAAAAAAATTTTTTTTAAAACCCCGGGGGTTTTAAAGGGAAAAAAAAAATTTAAATTTTTTTAAAAAATTTAACTTTTTTGGGGTTTTTTCCCCCCCTTTTTTTTAAAATTTTTTTCCCAAACCCCCCAAATTCCCCCGGGTTTGGGGGGGAAAAAAAAAAAATTTTTTAAAACAAAAAAATTTTTTTAATTTTCCAAGGTTTTTTAAAATTTTTTAAAAAAAAAAATTTTTTTAAAAAGGGAAAAGGGGAAAAAACCCTTTTTTAAAAAAAAATTTTTTTTTTTTGGGGGGGGGCCGGTTTTTTAAAAACCCCCTTTTTTTTCCCCAAAAAAAAAATTTTTTTTTTAAAAAATTTTTTTTTGGGAAAAAAAAGGGTTTTTTTTAAAGGTTTACTTTTTTTAAAAAATTTTTTAAAACCCCAAAAATTTAAAAATTAAAAAATTGGGTTTTTTAAAAAAAAATTAATTTTTTTTGGCCCAAAAAAGGGGAAAAAAAAAGGGTTTTTTAAAAAATTCTTTTTTCCCCCTTTTTGGGGGGTTTTTCCTTTTAAAAAAAATTTTTTTTTTTTGGGCCCCCCGGTTAATTTTTTTTTAAATTTTTTTTTCCCCGGGGGAAAAAAATTTTTTTAAAAAAAAAAGGGTTTTTTTTTTGAAAAGGGAAAGGGGGGTTTTGGGTTTTTTAAAAAAAATTTAAATTTTCCCCTTTTTAAAAGGAAAAAAATTTTTTAAAATTAAAAAAAATTTCTTTTTTAAAAATTTCCCCCCCTTTTCCTTTCCCTTAAAAACCAAAAAAAAACCAAAAAAAAAGGGGGGAAAAGGGGGAAAAAAAAAAAAAAAAAAAAAAAAAAAAAAAAAACCCCCAAAAAAAAAAAAAAAAAAATTTTTCCCCCTTTTAAAAAAAAAAAAAAAAAAAAAGGTGGCAAAAAAAAAAAAAAAAAAATTTTTAATAAAAGCAAAAAAAAAAAAAAAAAAAAATTTATTTAAAAAAAAAAAAAAAAAAAAAAAAAAAATTTAAATAAAAAAAAAAAAAAAAAAAAAAAAAAGGGGGGGGGGGGGGAAAAAAAAAAAAAAAAAAAAAAAAAGGGAAACCAAAAAAAAAAAAAGGGGGAAAAAAAAAAAAAAAAGGGGAAAAAAAAAAAAAAGGGGAAAAAAAAAAAAAAAGGGGAAAAAAATTTTTTAAAAAAAAAAAAAAAAAAGGGGAAAAAAAATTTTTTTTTAAAAAAAAGGTTTTTTTTTTTTTTTCCCCCAAATTTTTTTTCCCCTTAAAAAAAAAATTTTTTTTTTTTAAAAAAAAATTTACGGAAAAATAAAAAATTTTTTTTTTTCCCCCCCCCCTTTTTAAAAATTTAAAAAAATTTTAAAAAACCTTTAAAAAGGGGGAAAAAACCAAAAAAAATTGCAAAAAAAAAATTTTTTTTTTTACCCCCCCCCCTTTTTTTTTTTAAAAAATTTTTTTTTAAAAAAAAAAAAAAAAAGGGAAAAAAAATTTTTTTTTAAAAAAAAAAAAAAAAAATTTTTTTTTTTAAAAAATTTTTTTTTAAATTTAAAAAAATTTTTAAAAACCCCCTTTTAAAAAAAAAATAAAATTTTTAAAAAATTAAAAGGGTTTTTTTTTTTTTCCCCCAAAATTTTTTTCCCCCCCAAAAAAAAATTTTTTATTAAAAAAAAAATTTGTTAAAAAACCCGGTTTTTTTAAAAAAAAAAAAATTTTTTTTAAAAAAATTTGGCCCCTTTTTTTTTGGGCCCCCTTTTTTTTAAAAAAAAATTTTTTAAAAAAAAAATTTTAAAAAAAAAATTTTTTAAAAAAAAAAATTTTTTTTTTAAACCCCCCCTTTTTTTTTTCTCCCCCCCCCCTTTTTTAAAATCAAAAAAAAAAAAATTTTAAAAAAATTTTTTTAAAAAAAAAAAAATTTTTTTTTTTTAAAAATTTTTTTTTCCCCCCTTTTAAAAAAACCCAAAAGTTTTTTAAAAAAAATTTTTTAAAAAAAAAAAAAAATTTTTAAAAAAAAAAATTTTAAAGTTTTTTTTTTTTCCCCCCCAAAAATTTTTGGGGAAAATTCTTAAAACGGGTTTTTTTTTAAAAGGGGGGGGGGAAAAAAAAAAAAAAAAATTTTTTTTTTAAAAAAAAAGTTTTTTTTTTTTCCCCCAAAATTTTTGGGTTTTTTTAAAAAAAAATTTTTTTTTTCCCCCCCGGGGGGGGGAAAAAATACAGTTTTTTTTCCCCCAAAAAAAAAAATTTTTTTGGTTTTTTTTTTTTTTCCCCAAAATTTAAACCCCTTTTTTTTTTTTGGGGAAAAAAAAAATTTTTTTTTTTTTAAAAAAAATTTCCAAAATTTTCCCTTCCCCTTTAAAAATTTTTTTTTTTCTGAAATAAAAAAAAAAGGGGGGAGGGGGGGGGGAAAAAGGGGGAAGGGGGGGGGGCCCCCCCCCGGGGGAAAACAGGGGCCCCGGGGGTTTTGGGCCCCCCCCCCGGGGGTCAGGGCCCAATTAAGTGACGAACTTTCCCCCCTGTCCTTCAGTGGAAAAAAACCCCCTTGGGGTTTTCCCCTCCCCCCCGGGGGCCCCCCCCCAAAAGGTTTTTCATCGGGAAAATTAAAGGGAGCCAAATGTAAATTTTTTCCCCCAAGGTGGAAAAACCATTTTTGAAGACCTCTTTGAGGACAAAATGCGGTTGGGGGTCAGAAGGATGTTAAAGATCAAAAGGGGCCCAAAAAAGGGTGATTTTTTCTGCTCTGGGCCCCGTTCTGATGCCCTCGAGGAGGTGAAGGAAAACCGGTCAATCGGCAAATCCCGGGGGTCGGCAAACCCCCTTGCAGTGCCCCTTGCTTGTACCCGCAGCTTTTTGGGGTGCGGAAAGGGAGGGGCGACCAAGTCACCCGTGTTGATGATGATGTTTATGACGACATTGGGGGTCCATCCCGGTCTTTTTCCCCGAATTTTCCTTTCCCATCGCTTTATCAGTGGGCGAGGGGGAAGCGATGGGGTAGTTTCAAACGGGTTTCCCCCCAAAAAAGGGAGGGGCGGCGCGAAAATCGCTGAAATTTTATTCCCCCATTCCAGGTCAGCGGGAAAAACCCCCTCCTCGCTTATCGCCCTCAAAAAAAAAAGGACCTCTCAAGCCCGGGCCTTTTTTTTAGCAAGCCTCTGATTCACCCCGGGTCATATGCCCCCTTTGCCCTAAACGCTAATTGAGGCAAAAAACCTTAAATGGTTAACCACCACCAAAATGTCTTGTCACAGCCAAGCGAAAGAAAGGTTGAAATTTGGGGGGAAAAATTTGGGCCCAAAAAAGGGCCCGACCCAAGCGGGGTCCAAACCCCTGTTAACCCTCTTCTCGCCTTTCCCCCTCCTCCCCCACCACCAAAGCGTTTCCTTTAGCTGCCCCTGTCTCTCAGAGTCATGATCAAAGGGTTTAGCCTCGTTAGCCTCCCCCGTTTGCCCGAGTCCCCTGCCAAAAACCAGGAACCCCTCCTCCCCTTTTCCCTTCCCGCAGTTTGACGACCTGCACGCCGGACAGCGGCCCGTTAGCAGCCACCTTTGTCTTCCCGGGTTTTGGGGGGGGAAGAAAAAAATTTAAAACCCCCCAAACCCTCCCCCAAAGGGCCAAAAAACCTGAATTTTGGGCCCTTACAGGCTTTTGGGGCCCCTTGGGGAAAAGTTGCCTTTTTCCGTTGGTGGACCAGAAGGGTTCCGCCACGTCATGGCCCCCGCTAGCCCCCAAAAAACCCGATGCCGAGGGAGGGGTTTTTTTTGCCAGAAAAAACCGTCCCTGCCCTGGCCCCACGTTTAAACTAAATTTCAAAGCGGTTTCTGCATCCCGTGTTCCCGGGAAAAATCCATCTCACCCCCCGCACTTTGGCAGTAAGCAGGGGCCCAAACCGCCCATTTCTCTGTGACAGCTCCTGGGTGAGCTGGGTGGTGTCTTTTGGGGGTGCGGTGGCTCTCAGGTTGGCGCACGCTCTTTAAACCCCAGGGATGGGGCAGGGTCTTTCCCCCAAAGGGCCTTGGTGGGGATCACTGCCAGGAACCCCGGTCGTGTTGAAATTAATCTGCCTTGGAGACCCCTCCACACACCAAAGGGCCCGGGTGTGGGCGGCTTAAGCAAACGAGAACCCAGCGCTGGTGGGTGCAAGAAAACCCTTTTGCCAGGCAAAGGGGGTGTGCGATAACGGGCGAAATTGTGGCCGGCCCCTTTAAAATCGGTGGCTGGAGACATCCCCTTGGGCCTGGGGACCTGTCATGAACCTTGTCGTCCAGAAATTTCTAAGAGCTACCCGGGTTGGACTGCCTGCTGAAGAAAGGGTCGAGGTCTGGTTCGCACTTCCGCCCTTTTGCACCCCGCTTCGGGCCCCCCTGGCTTTCGTTGCAGGTCCCGTCGGCCTTTCCCCCTCAACCGTCTCATTGTTGGGCGTGGGGAAAAACGCTGGGGAAATTTCCCCCCTCCCATGCTCCCGCGGGGTTTTTTGGGAGCAGCGCAATTTCCCTTACGCGTACGAAGTGACACTTTGGGCCCGACAGCAGCGGTACGGGCCTGGGGTGTTGAACCCCCGAGAGTGGAGGGGGGTGAAAGGTCCCGACCATCCTTTCCAGTTTGAAAAAGCACCAAAATGGCAAATGCGGACAATGCTTTTCAGCCCTGAGCATTGTGGTGATCTTAGTTCTGGAACGACGTTGGGGCACTTTGAAAAACAGGTCCCGCCAGCGACGGAGGGGGAGACTGGGAAAAAGAGGGGACAGGACCTTTCTCTCCGGCAAATCACAAGGCCCCACAAATTTCACAATTTCTTTGGTCTTCATTTAAAAGGGAGGGGTTCGGGGTCCAGAGCTTTTTTTCAAGGGGCGTTTAGCTTCAGGGTGCATCATCTCAGGCAAATCAGGGCTGTGTTTAAGCTGTGCCCGGGGGCAGCGGGGGGGGAGGAGGAGGAGGAGGGGGTTTTCCTTGACACCGATGTTACCGGGCGTCCCCGCTTGGAAAAAGGTTGGGGGGGAAAATTTTAGGCGGAGGGGGGAAGATGAGGAAAATCCCGTTTGCTAGTGCCCCCCGACCCGGGTTTTTTTTTAAAAACAAAGGTCCATCTCTAATGAGTGCTTTGGGTGCTCCTTTTTTCCAACATTATCCCCGCATTAAGGCCCTCAAAATTAAAAATGTTACTGGGGGGCCACCTCCCGGATCCCCGGGACAAAAAAAAAAATCAGCACTTTCCTTCCCCCCACCCCCAAAAAGAGAAATTAAATGCAGGGGGGAAAAAAAAAAGGAGACCTTGCTGATTTATCAAATGGAGACTTTTGTTGGGCTGCTTCACGTTCCCAAATGGGCGGTGGAACAACATCGCGAGTGACACAGTTTGGTGCAAAGTAGGGGTGCGGCAAACAGCAGGCAAGGTGGCAGAAGGCCCCAATGGGTGAACCCCTGGCAATCTTTGTTTACCCCTCCCCCGACGCTGCAATGCAGGGGTCAATCCAACACACAGAGAACGCTTAAGATCATGGTGCAGACTATCTGCGTTCAACACCGATGTTTTTGTATGTGTTTGGGGCCCAAAAGGGGGGGCTTTTTTTTGGGTACCAAAAAAGGAAAGAATGGCCCGAGGGTGGCTCGTCCGCCATTGAGGTGTTTTCCCGCCCGCAAACCAGGTCATTTGAGCGGGGCCTTCAGCACAGTGGAGGAGTCATTTTCAGACAAAAAGCCCTCCGGGTTTCCACAGTAATGTGGGTCGTTTGACCCTTTTATCAAGTTTAATAGGCATGGACTCTGATGATGTTGTGGCCCCCAAATTTCCGAGGTCACCGTTAGTTTTTCCAGACTTTTTCCCTTCCTTTTCAAACGAAATGGTCTCTTTAAAACTTTTTTTTAAAAAAGATCATTTTTTTACTGCCCAATTTTTTTTTTCTTTTTCCCCAAAAGTTTTTTTTGCTGGTTTTGCTGTGAGGAGACTGTAAAAGACAGCAGGTTTTCCTTTTCAACACCGTATTCCATTTTTCTCAATTTTTTCTTAAGGAAAGTTTTCGCATTGTCAATGGGTTTTTAGGTCATGTTGCGTGAGATACAGCTATAATTATTGGGCCCTTTTGGGAAAAAATGTGGCTTCTAAGTGGCATTTCTCCTCACAATTTTTTAAAAGTGGCTGAGAAGTTTTTTTAATTTTTTGGGGGCTTTTAGCTGTGAGATACAGCAAAAATTTTGGTCCTTTGTAACAGAAAAAGGCTTCCTTTAAATGGCATTCTCCCCCCAAAATTTTTTAAAAGTGGCTGAGAAGTCATTTTTTAATTTTTTTTGGGGCCCGGGTGCTTTTTTTAAAAGCAGCAATACTACAGGTCTATTATAAAAAAATGTTGTTTTTAACAAGACATTTTTTTCACCAAATTTACCCCAAAGGGGGGGGCCCCAAGGGTCATGCTTTTAATTTTTGGGGGGATTTTGCTTGACATGCAGCTATACTAAGGTTCCCCTTTTTAAAAAAAGTTGTTTTTTAACAGACATTTTTTCTTTACCCAAATTGGGGAAAAGGGGGTCAAGGGTGATGGTGCTGTCAGAAACAGGAATAGGTAGGAAAAATGTTAATGGACACATTTTTGAAAATGACTTTTTTTTGCAAGATTTTTTAACATAGCTATCAATCCCTTTTATTGAGGGCAACCCCTTTAATAAAAAGAAAAAAAGAAAAACAAAGAAATGGTGGGATTCCCTCCCATTTTTAAAAAAGGTTTTTTTAGAATTAAAGTTTCTAAAAAATTGCATGTACAAAATAGTGGTTTAAAAAAAATTTCCCCTGAATTGTAAAGGGAGGTCAGGAAAAATTGACCAGGGGTTTTGGTTTTCAGAAAGGGCTGGAGTATGGGCCGGACAGAGAACAAAAATACAGAGACCATTTCCTCCCGCACGTTGAGTAAAATGAAAAAAAAGAAAGCCAAGATAAAGGGCCCCCGGGTGGGAAAAAGGGGGCGTTAACCACCAGATTTCCCGTGAAAAACTTTAAATTTGGGCCCCCCTCATACGGAGGGGGAAGGCTTCCCCGGTATTGACTGTGTACAGAGGAAAGGGCCCCGGGTTGTTTTTCACCCCTTCCGCTTCCGCACTCCCGTTTAGAAAGGCAGTTTTGTTGCTGCGGGCCTTCCCGGGCATTTTTAAATGCGTGTTAAAAGATGACGGCGCCAGCCGGGCTTTCACCGCACCCCCTGTAACTCCGGGCCCCCGGGTCTTGTGTGGCCCCGGGCAGGTATGCAATGTCCCGTTCAACTAAAAAAGGTGGTTGAAAGACTCCCTTTTTTCCCGGGACTTTTTAAATGGGGGGTCATGCAGGTTTTGGGGGTCAGCTGTGGGCCCCAAAACGGTATAGTCAATGTCCCGTGAAACTAAAATGGTGGTTTTAAAGCTCCTTTTTCCGGCCCCTTTTTTTAAAAGTTTGGGGGGCATGCAGGTTTGGGGCTCATGCGGGGGGCAAGGAAGGTATAGTCAATGTCCGTTCAACTAAAATTGGGGGGTTGAAAGACCCCTTTTTTCCGGGACTTTTTAAATGTGGGGTTTTCATGCAGGTTTGGGGCCCCATGCGTGGCCAGGAAAGGGATAGTCAATGTCCAGTTCAATAAAAAAGGTGATGAAAAGGCTCCTTTTTTCCCGGGACTTTTAAATGTGGGGGTCATGCAGGTTTGGGGCTCTTTCTGTGGCCCCGGACAGGTATTGTCAATGTCCAGTTCAAATAAAATGGTGGTTGAAAAGGGTCCTTTTTCGGCAATTTTTTAAAAAGTGGGGTAAAGAGGGTTTTGGGGCTCATCTTGGGCCCCGGACAGGTATAGTCAATGTCCAGTTAAATAAAAAGGTGGTTGAAAAAACTCCTTTTTTCCCGGGCCCTTTTTAAAGGGGGGGGTCATGCGGTTTGGGGCTAATTCTGTGGGCCCCGGAAGGTATTGTCAATGTCCGTGAAAAATAAAAAGGTGGGTTTAAAGGGGCCCTTTTTCCGGGACTTTTTTAAAAGTTTGGGGGGCATGAGGGTTTGGGGGTCATGCGTGGCCCAAGGGCAGGGATAGTCAATGTCCCGTGAAAAATAAAATGGTGGTTGAAAAAATCCTTTTTTTCCCGGGACTTTTTAAAGTGGGGGTCTTTTCAGGTTTGGGGCTATTTCTGTGGCCAGGAAAGGTATAGTCAATGTCAGTGAAACTAAAATTTGGGGGTTTAAAGACTCCTTTTTCGGGACTTTTTAAATGGGGGGTCATTTAAAGGGTTTTGGGGGTCATGCTGGGCCCAGGCGGTATAGTCAAGTCCAGTGAAAATAAAATGGTGGGTTTAAAGCTCCTTTTTTCGGGACTTTTTAAAAGTGGGGGTCATGCAGGTTTGGGGGTCATGCTGTGGCCCCGGGGCAGTATTGTCAATTTTCCCGTGAAACTAAAATGGGGGTTGAAAAACTCCTTTTTTCCCCGGGACTTTTTAAATGTGGGGGGCATGCAGGTTTGGGGGTCATGCTGGGGGCCCGGAAAAGGATATTTAATGTCCAGAAAAAAAAATGGTTGGGTTAAAATCTATTTTCGGCACTTTTAATTTTTGGGGGGGAGCAGGTTTGGGGTAAGGGTGTTTGGCCCCGGGCAGGGTTTAGGTAAAAAGGTTGTGACTTTTTTTCTGGACTTTTAAACCTAAGTGTGTTCCTAAAATGTGCACGTATCCTTTTTACTGTTGGGGTGTTAATTTCAGTTCCCCCACCTTGTTTGGTGAATAATAAGTTGTTGTTGTCTCCATAGCTTTAATGGTCATCGGCAAAATCGATGCTACTTTCGAAAACCTTATCGATAGGGGCCGACTATCGACTTCGATGATCTCGATAGCCAACGAAATCGCTCAACACTACTTTTAACTCCAAAAATTGAATTTTGATAAAGGGGGTTTCCCCCTAAGATTTTTCATCCCTCAATGGGCAAAAAGCTGTTCGCTTAGTTTTTTTATTTCACATTTGTTATAAACTATGGGTTATTTTTTTTCAAAATTTCCCTTGGGCCCCCTTATTCAACTTTAAAAAGAAGGGTACGAGACCTCAGCTTATGGTATAAAAGGTGCTAAAATTAGGAAGTACAGGTACATTTTTTTAAAAACTCAACTAGTAGTAAGGGGGTTTTGTACTGGGAACTGTCACGGTTCCGCCGGTCCCCTGCCTGGGCGCCCGCGTTATTCCTTCCGTATTGCTGTCCCGTCCTTTGCTTCCTGGGTTCTGTATTGCACCACCTCCTTTGGGAGGCGCGTGGCGCTTTCCCGCCCCTTTTGGTTTTGGGCTCTGTCAAATTCCTCTTGACCTTTTCCCCCGGGTATAAGAGGAAGTTCCTCCCTTTGTTTTTTGGGTCAGTCCATTGTTTGTTGCAGTTCTGTGCGTGTTTGTTCAGTGTTGTGTGTCCCTCTCTGGCTTTGACAGCCTCTCTGGATTTTAACCCCCAGTTGCTGGTTCATTCCCTTTAAACCCCAAGAAATCCTGACCATTTTTCTGTCATCTTCGCGTACTGTATTTGCGTCCTGTTCCCGCTGTATCGTGGGGATCCCCGTCCGTACCTGCTGTATCCTCGTCTTACCTGTCCTGTTTTTGCTTGGCCCGTGTTGTGTAGTCTATCCCGTATCTATTTCCTTTACCATGCCCGTGTTCCTGTCCTGCATGGCTGTCACCGCATAGCACGTGAGGGGTAGCGAACCCGGGGGGCCCCCGCAGCTAATCCCTCCCTTTTCGGGGGTCCGGTGAAGCCAGGGGCCTTGACTCCAATCCGGGGGGTTCTCCCTATACCATCTTTCCTGCAGGCCACAGTGGGCCACACCCCGGGTGTCATTGGTCGGCGCTTCAACGTTGTGTT
>JAODAL010056673.1:0-23148 GCA_025379985.1 Phyllomedusa bahiana | reverse complement strand
TGTATCAGTGTGTGGGCGCACTCGCTCCCTGGAGCACATATACTCACCCAGCCGCGCTCCTGCCTCCTCATGTCCTCTTGCTGACCGGTGTGTGCAGTCCAGCTCTATAGGGCACGCGCGCGCCGGCTCGCTTAAATTTAAAGGGCCAGTGCGACCTTAATTGGCTATTGCCAGCTGCTGATCCTATATAATGGCTCCACCTCCAACAGCTCTCTGCCGGATCTTTAGTGCGTTCTTTCTATGGTGAAAGCATGTGGAAGCCTTGTTTAGGTCTCCAAAATACTGAACCCCTCGCTATGTTTTTCCGTCCGTGACCTCTGCTGCCTTTCCCGACCTTCCCACCTGTCTCCGACTTTGAGCTTGCCCGACGATTTGGTACCTCATCGCACCTCGGCTGCCTCCGCAAGCTCGTCGTGTCAGGGTAGCGACCTGGTGGAATCCCGCCGCAGCAAGCCCATCCTGCCTTGCGGCGGGCTCTGGTGAACACCAGGACCCACTTAGACTCCACTCCCTGGCGTGGCTTGTACCATCGCTTGCGGGGTTCCGGTGGATCCACTACCTGCTCACCTGCCATTACAAAGGCAAAACACAAAGACCGACATGATTTTTGGCGCTCAGATGCCATTTTTTGCAGGCATTAGTGGCGTAGAATGCGCCTGAATCTATGAACCTGTTCTACTAGAGGTCATAGATTTAGAGCTTTCGAGCTACAAAACAACACTTCTGGCTCAGATAAACTACTTTTAAAGTGGTCTACCTGTTCCAGCAGTAATGCGCCTGGATTTGCCGTACTGAAGCTATAAATGTGTAGATTCGTACAGTTGTAGTGCAACGCAGCTCCCGCACGTCCCTCGATCTTAGGCGTATTACAAAGTGACATGAAAGGGAAAAGATGCCAGCAACTCCAGAATTCATGAAAATAGATGCATTTATTTGTGGACAGTCCATAAATCCAAACGTGGTGACATGAATGATGCAGATGAAACAGGTGCAAAGCTTTGCACCTGTTTCATCTGCATCATTCATGTCACCACGTTTGGATTTATGGACTGTCCACAAATAAATGCATCTATTTTCATGAATTCCACAGTTGCTGGCATCTTTCCCTTTCATGTTACCTTGGATGGACATTACAGAGGTGTAGCCATGAAGTCCGGTGAATGCGAGTGGTGAGCTGGCTTTTTCTGCTATCTAGCATTACAAAGTGCCGTGGGTGCTTTGTAATGTGCCTAGTACTGGAGTGCGCCTGGTTACAGAGTGAACAGGGCTGTACTAGTTTTCAGACGAAAAAGACACCAGACTTCTGGTGCAGCTCCGTTCATACATATCACCCAAAATGCCTTTTTTTCTTATAGCATGCTTTTGTGTATACTAAAATATATAAAAAAAAACTATACATTTCTGGGAATTACAGTAATTGTGCTAACTTACTTATTTGTAGTTGACAGAAAACAGTGGGAAAAATAGAAAAACAAAACAAATTGGTAGAATTTCTTATTTTTCAACATACCCCTGTATACCCCTCCCATCTCTGTATACCCCTCCTCTCCCTGTATTATACACATTCTCCTCGTATAATGCACCTCCTGGTATTCCCACCCTCGCCCAGGTATACCCCTCCCTGTATATCCTACTCTCCCTGTTTAATCCCCCTCGAACGGAATACCCTTTTCCTCTCACTGTATCAAGCCACCTCTTATGTTGACCAAATCCCAATGTTTAACCTCTCACTGTAACCCCTCATCTCCCTGTTTAACCCACTCATACTGTATAACACCTCCTCTCTTCTGTTTCAAAGCCCCTCTCCCAGTATACCCCTCCTCTCCCTGTATACCCCTTGTCTCCCTGTATAAGCCCCCTATCCCTGTATACTCCTCTCCCTGTTTATTTCCCTCACTCTGTATAACACCCTTTACCTGTATAAGCCCCCTCTCCCTGTAAAAGCCCCCTCTCCCTGTATATACCATCTCCCGCTATACCCCTCCTCTCCCTGTGTAAGCCCCCTCTCCATGTATACCCCCTCTCCCTGTATAAGCCCCCTCTTCCTGTATACCCCACTCTCCCTGTATACGCCACTCTCCCTGTATACACCCCAACTATATAAGCCCCCTCTCCCTGTATACACCCCCTCTCCCAGTATACCCCCTTCCCTGTATACCCCACTCTCCCTGTTTAAGCCCCTTCGAATGGAATACCCTTCCTCTCCCTGTATAAGCCCCCTCTTCCTGTATACCCAACTCCCCCTGTATAATCCCTCCTCTCCCTGTATACTCCCTCACCCTGTATACCCCTCCTCTTCCTGTATACCCACCTCTCCCTGTATACCCCTCCTCTCTCTGTTTAAGGCCCCTCTCCCTGTATACCCATGTTCTGACTGTATACCCCTCCTCTCCCTGTATAAACCTCATCTCCCTGTATACTCCTCCTCTTCCTGTATAAGCCCCCTTTCCCTGTATAAGCCCCCTCTCCAAGTATAAACCCTTTCACTCTTCCTGTATACCCCTTGTTTCTTATAGCCCCCCATACCTGTATATACCCCTCTCCCTCAATACCCCTCCTCTCCCTGTATAAGCCCCCTATCCCTGTATACTCCTCTCCCTGTTTAATACCCTCACTCTGTATAACCCCCTTTCCCTGTATAAGCCCCCTCTCTCTGTATAAGCCCCCTCTTCCTGTACACCCCTCCCCTCCCTGTAAAAGCCCCCTTTCCCTTTATACCCCACTCTCCCTGTATACTCCTCCTCTCCCTGTAAAAGCCCCCTCTCCCTGTATACCCCTCCTCCCTCTGTATAAGCCCCTCTCCCTATATATTCCTTCTCCCCCTGTATAAGCCCCCTCTCCCTGTATACCCCTTCTTCCCCTGTATACGCCTCCTCCCCCTGTATAAGCCCCCTCTCCCTGTATACTTTCTTCTCCTTGTATACCCCTCCTCACTCTTTTATAAGCGCCCTCTCCCTGTATACCCCTCTCCCTTTATACTCCTCCTCTCCCTGTATAAGACCCCTCTTCCTGTATATACCCCTTATCTCCCTGTAAATCCCCTCTTGCTGTATATTACCCTCTATCCGTATTTTAAGCACCCGTCACTCCTTGCATAAAGCTCCCTCTCCTTGTATACCCCCCTTCCCTGTATAAGATACCCCTCCCTGGTAACCACTCACCTGTTGTGGAGTCCTGTAGTTTCATCTCTTCAGCACTAGGCGACAGGGCCGGGACGATGGGTAAGCAGAGGTAGGCGATCGTCAGAAAGGGGCGAAGGCAGGGTCCCCAAACCTCGCCGGGCTCCAGGCCAATGCCATAGGCATGGAGGCAGTTGCGGCGGGGGGTCTCTTTAGCTGTATGTGCGTCGCTGGGACGCACATACAGATGAATGAGGGGTATTCTGCGGAGCAGAAAGCGAGAGCCTTTTACTTGCCCAGGGACAGTGTCAGACACAGCGGGGCCCACCAGGTCCTTATAGAGCTGAGGACCCGCCGCTGGCCCATGCCGCTAAGCTAGGCAGCGTCGCGATGAAGTGAGCTCCATGCGACGCTGTGATCTCCTCGGCGCACAGCCCGTTCATTGGCTGTGCGCATGGGAGCTGGCAGGGGGAGGAGCGTCCCGGTGTGGCCGACGCCTCCCAGTGGTCCGCAATTGAGGAGGAAGCTGCGCGCAGGGAAGCCGTAAGGTGGGGTATTAATGTTTGTTATTTTTTACCTTCCTGAGTTGCCCCCTATATCAATTTTACCTGGACTGTGGTGGGTCCTTCTATATACCTGAGTTTCCTATTAATCATTTACCTGCCGGTGTGCCCCTATTATATCTGCCTAGTGTGCCCCTATATAACTGAGAGGCCCCTATATCATTATACCTGCATGTGTGCCACTATTTTTACCTAGGTGCAATATAATCAATTTATGCCTGTTGTGCCCTAATCACTGGAGTGCCCATTATTATCATATACCTGCCTGTGTGTCCCTATTATTACCTGGCCTGTGTGTCCCTATTATACCTGAGTGCCCTTCTATCAATTATTACCTGGGCCTGTGTTGCCCACCTTTATACCTTGAGTGCCCCTATTTTTCGATATACCTGCCTGTGTGCCACCTATATACTTGGAGTTGACCTATATCAAAATACCTGCTGTTTTCCCCTTTATAAACATGAGTGACCTATTTTCAAAAATCCTGCCTGAGTTGCCCCATTAAATCTACCTGCCAGAGATTTGCCCTATTACCTGCCTGAGTCCCCTATATCCATGTAACTGCTGAGTGCACCTAAATACATGCCTGAGTGCCCTATAATCTTTATTACCTGACTGAGTTTGCACTTATATCCTGAGTGCCTCTATATCAAAATACTGCTGTGTTCCCCTATTATTCCTGAGTTGCCCTATTTCATTATACCTGGCCTGAGTGCCCCCATCTACCTGCCTGAGTGGCACTTAATCTACATGCCTGAGTGAACGTTTTAATTCCATGTACCTGCCTGACGTTGCCCCATATTTACCTGCCTGAGTTGCACCTATATATATATTTACCTGGAATGAGGGGACCCTATATACCTGCCTGAGTGTTCCTACTTCTATATACCTGGCCTGAGTGGCCACTATATCCTGCCTGAGAGTGCTACTATATTCTATATATAACCTGCCTGAGAGTGCCCCTATATTCTATTATACCTGCCTGAGGTTTTCCCCTATATACCTGCCTGAGTGACCCTGTAATACCTGCCTGAGTGAACCCTGTTATCTCCCTGCCTGGAGAGTGGACCTTATATCCAATATACCTGGCCTGAATGGACCCTATATTTATATCTGCCTTGTCTAGGGTACAATTATATATATACTGCTGAACTTGGAAAGGTGCATATCTACTGTATATTTACTGCTTAAATGTATGGGGACTAATATATTCACTGCCTATTGAGGGGAGAAATATTTATACCTGTCTAACTGCATGAACCTAATTTATAGCTACTGATTGAGGGGGACAATATTAACCATCTAATCTGAGGGGTAATTATTTTTCCTTACATGTTAGGAGGTGCTGGAAAATGTGAGGGGGATTCTAAGATAATTTGTGTCCAAATCTTGCCGGGGACGTTGTATTGGCCGGGAGAAATCAGCATGATGGTGTGAACCGGATAGGAGAAAAAAAGGGCAAGTGAAACGAACTCCATCAGAAAAGACCGTCTCTGTGAGTCCACTAATAATGTACAACTGCAGTGTTTATCAACTTTATTTTCTAGAGCATCTACATACAAACTGTAACTACCACAATATATTCACTGTATGGCGGTGGTATATGTCTTCGGCGGACTATGTACAACTGAATGGTTCACATGTGGGGGGTTTCGCGTTTCTTCAGGTCAGGGTCTGGCAGGGATATTTGATTCCTTAAAGGGGGTTGTGTCGCTTACAATGATTGGGTTTTTTTAATTAAAAGATCTTTAAAATCAGCGCTTTGCAATATTTGCTCATTTCCAAATGTCCTACTGATTTTTGAGTAAAGCCCTGTTTTTAGTTATTACTAATCGCTTCTCAAATTCCTATCGCAGCTTTGGACCTGTCTATTCCTTATTCTCACTGGCTGTCAGGTTCTGTATGACTCATCCCACATTTTGAAAAACAGGTCTGAAGCAGAGGAGCCCTACCACACAGAATGTTTTCTGTCGTGGAGGGAGGGGGAGTGAGGACTATGGTTCTGCTGTTTCCCATGCTGCCTGGATAAAACCCCTGTGTGTGCCTGCTTCCTCCTGCTCTCTACACAAGATTGAGGCAGGAGATGAGGCTGGATTTCAATAGATGTGGACAGCAGTGACCATGTGTGTTAACTATAATCCTAAGATGATCCAAAAAAAAATCCCAAGGAAAAAAAGGAAAGAAGGAAATGAAATGTGTTTGTGGGCTAGTAACCGATAATAATACTTACAGATTCAGGGGAGGCTTGGTGAAAAACAGTTATTGCTCTGCTCTGTACTATTGACACATCCTGAGTAACAACTTTCACAGCTTCCCTTGTGTCTGTTCCTTAAACGGGTCTGTTTGGTTGATGGGAAGTATGTGGAGATATGTAGCTAAGCAAGAGGGCAATGGAAACACTTGCATCACCTCTTTTCTGCTATTAGCAATCCACAGACCTCTCCCACAGAAGATCTAGGCAAGGCACACACAGGGTTAAACTTCTGGCAGCAATCCCCTGGCCCCCCACCCCCTGGGCTGTATAGAAGTTACGAGGAGTAAGGCTGCCTGGGTGTGAGTGGGAGGGGGGAAGGAGGGAAGAGGAGAGGCAAGTGAAGAAGGCACGCACCTCAATTCAAAAAAAAATCCTTTGCTTCTAAAAAAAAATTTGATGGTGTGGCTGAAAGCTTTTTTGTAATGAGGAAAAAACTCCTTTAAGTAGTATGTTTGGGGTCTTGGTTTTGTAGGAGTTTTTTTTTAGTAACAATCATTCGTCTGGTATATTTGCTCCATGTATAGGTGTATGTTTTGGTGACTGTTATTTAGGGGTATTACACGGTCATATGTAGGTGAGCACTTTGGAAAAAGCTAATTTGTCATCACTGATTTTCATTGTACAGCGACTGCTGAGGAGATGGACGGGATCTATGTGGAATGTGCAGAAAATTAGTGACAGGAACAGAAGTATGCTGCAGTTCACAATGTGAAATGAAAAATTCCGTGTGAACCCAGTTCTACTGAGCAAAAAGTAACACAGAGGGCCTGGGCCCCGGATGTCTTAGGACCATAGCAACACCCCTGGTAAGAAGCTACTAAAGTGGGAGATGAGAGTTAGTAAAACTAGGTGGCAGGGGACAGAGTGGTGGCAGGGGGAGAGAGTAATGGTGGCATGCATGGGGGAGGGGTAATTGGTGCATGGGGGGTAGTGGCTAAAAGGGGGGAGAGAGTCCAATGGTTGCAGGGGGGGACAGGAGTGGTTGCAGGGGGGAGAGAGAGTAACTGGTACAGTGGGGTAAGAGGAACTGATGTAGGCGCGAGAGGGCGAGAGGGCCTGACGCAGGAGTGAGAGGGCCAGGCGCAGGGGTGAGAGGAATTAGTGCAGGGTGGATGCAAGTTTTTTGGGAGCGAGGGGGGCGCCATCGACTGTACTTGCCTAGGGCACCAAAAAAAAATGCCTTGTCCCGGCCCCCTAACCCAGATTTGATCGGCCTACCTGGCCTACCATCGTCCCAGCCCTGCTTCCTTCCGGATCGAGAGCTGCTGGAGATGAGAGCTGGGTTGTTCAGTTTTGGTAGGCCTGCTCTTCAATTAGTAGGCAGTTAATGGATTTTTACCATCCCTGCCCTTCACAATAATGTAGACCCTGGTGCGATAAACTACCCTTAAACGACCACCCAACCATCTTTTTGACGGCGGGCAATTTTCAGGTCGTTCGTCTGCAGGCTAGTTCTTTTGGTAACACGTCGGCTTGCAGACATCGGAGTTTGCGGCTCGGGGCCGGTAGCGTGCTGAGATTGGGGCTGTATTTACACAGACCTGATCCGATGAGCATATCCTACGAGCACGGAGGAGCGGGGAAATCCTCTGCACCCTGGTGCTTTAACCCCTTGATTGCCGCACTTCGTCACCGCAGCGCAATCAAAGGGTTTCCCTGCTCTGTCAGGTGATCGGAGCGCCCGATGACCCGACAGAGGCCCGGGGAAAATGGCTGGAACCAGACAGCCCTGGGACCTAGTGTTGGACCAGGGCTGTCTGTGTATCAAGGCAGTGACCAGGGCAGACTGGTGAGCTGCCCATGATCACTGCCAGTGGTAAAGTGACATAGATTGTAATGTATTAAGATTTAATAAATATGCTAATTACATTACTAAGTGTAAAAAAAAAAAAAAGTTAAAAAAAAAGTTCTCCCATTCAGGGGATTTAAAAAAAAAAAAAAAAATCAGAAAAAAAAGTGTTAAAATAAATTTAATTAAAAAGAAATTATAAAATAAAAAATTAAATATTTAATAAAAAATATAATTGTTGCATATATTCACACACATAAAAAAAAACTACACGTAGTGGGTATCCACACAACATAATAACTGTAGAATTAATATAACCAAGTTATTAAGTGCGAAATGTAATGGTGTAAAAAAAAAATTAAAAAAATTAATTCTGCATATTATTTTATAAGTGAACTTAAAAACTATTCCCCATAAAAAGTACCAAACTTGTCTCAAATAAATTGAGGCCTCCATAACAAACTGTGTCATTGAAAAAATAAAAAATGTGGGCAAAAAATAACTGTTTGAAGAACACAGGAGGCAAAAACTAAACAAATGTTCTGGGTCATTAACTACTTTTCAGGCGTTCGGCTTAGGGGTTATAAAGGGATATGAAATAAAAAATTAAAAAAATAATAAAAACAATAATATAAAGTATTTAAGGTCAAGCCACCCAATTTGTGCAGTTCTCTCACTTTTAAAAAGATGAGAGGAGGACTGTAATTGACATCATAGGTCGACCTCAAACTATGAGAGGACAAATGAGAAAAAAATCCAAGAAAATCACATTGTTGATTTATTTGCAATTACGTGAAAATTAAGTATTTGGTTCAATAACAAAAGTTCATCTTCAATACCTTTTGTTTATGTCCTTTGTTTGGGCATTAACAGAGGGTCAAACGTTTTCTGTAAGCAAATCAGTTCTTGTAGTCCTAAAGAAAAAATGGAAAAAGATTTTATGTTATTTTCTTGGGGGGGGGGGCCACCAAATCACATGCTCAAAGCAATATTCAATGTAAAGGATCACAACGGGAAAACATTTAGGGCGAATGTATTGAAATGGGGTTTACGGACTGTTTTTTTGCGTATTCCTGCGCCCCCACCGGCAACGAATCCCGGCTGGGTCGGACGCAGGGAGGCGTTTGTTAGGCGGGCAGCGTTCGCCCCCTTTCAGATGGGGCCCCGCAATGGAAGGGCGGGCAATGGGCGCGCGGTGTGGGCATTCCCGGGGGCGGGAACGCAGCGCGGTCGAAAACTCAGAGGAATGTACGATCGCGGGTCGGCACAATGCGGCGCATTGCTGCGCTCGCAGCTCCGACAGGCAGACCTGGTTGATTCTTGTCTAAAATGATTACGGTGGAGGCGAAGTTGAAGCGGAGAACGTAACATGAGGAGGAAAAAAAACATATAAAAAGAGCGCAACAGAAATCTCGGCTCTCAGCTCCGTGCGGCATGGAAGTTATGATTCCAGAAAAATCGCCCTTTATTAGGTGTAAAACACATTTTCAGAAAAAGAGATCAAAACCTAATTTAAAAAAAAAAAAAAAAAAATTACTTTCCATAAATAAAAATCTAGGTATACCCCCAGCGCCAACTTCAGGGATTAGGATATTGGAAAATTTGGCCGGAAAATACCAGTAATTCAAAAAATTCTGTATAGCTATTCTCATTGGACGGCAGAAAATAACCAGCCAATCAGAATAGGGATGCGGACCAGTGTACTATTATAAAACCTATGGAGGAAGTATGGGGACTAAATGAAACTATAATATGGGGGTGACGAAAAAAAAAATTATTCAATTTAATTCATTTTTATTTCTTTTTTTTCGGCTACACCATACTATTGATCCTTGGGGCTAACAAAATAATGAAAAAAAATGATTTTTATTAGAAATTAATTTTTTTTTTTTTTTTCGTTAACACCATTATTATTGTTATTTTATATAACAGATCGGTACAAACTTCGGGTGTCTTATCATTTGATTTCGGGCCCATGTACAGTTTTATTACAGTTTGCATGTTTTTTTTTTTTTTTGAAAACAAAAATATACAAAAAAAAAAAACATTTAATCAAAAATTAGAAATAACCCATAAGAGCGTCGCTCGCTCTCCAATTGGTCAAATAAACCGCGCCCCTATTTTAACTTAGCCAATCAACAATACAGAGCTCGCTCTGCCATTACTTTTACCCAAAGAAAACTCTAATGAGGAAAAGTAGGCTCAGCCGTCTCTGATTGGCTAAGCAGGACGAGGCCCTCCTCTTTCCCGGGCAAACCAATTCACAGTCCTAGATATTTCCCATTTAGGGCCAGTTATAAACTTTTAGGGGCGCCACTACTAATCTCGCCCTTCTATCTCCATACAAAAATAGGCGCACTAAATCTGATTTGGGTGGTCATAATTCTGCCGGTCATGGGCTCCTACCAGTCAAGCTCTTTTCTGCCTTTTTTACTGGTATTTTGAAGTGTCCGCATTTTCATTTTGATGGTCCATACTTCTCCTAGGTTTATTTAAATTGGTTCCCTGTCCCTCTTTTTTGATTGGTTGGTTTTCTTGCCAACAATGAGGAAGCGCTTAAAGTATTTCGAAAATTACTGTATTTTCCGGCAATTCTCTATATCCCAATTCTGGATTGTAGCGACGGTGGACGGCCGGACAAAAAGCGTTGTTAGGGATTTCATGTATTTATGTTTATAGAAGGTTTCAGCTTCTTTTTTTTCAGATAATATTTTACCACCTTTAATAAAAAAATTATTTTTTGAATTCTTACTCTATGTCCGCACGGCGTGAGAGACGAGATTGCAGTTGACCGATCTTCCATGGACTACAATGGGACAAGCAAGCTCGCGATATTTTCTGCATTTTTTTAATTAATTTTGAACTGTTCCCGCCTTTGATTTTGAATTGGTCAATATTTCTCAATTGCTTTTAAATGAGTCCCTTGTCGCTTCCTATTTCTGAATGGCCAGGATTGCCAAGGCCCACGCTAGCTTCAAACCAATCATGCTTTTTCTGATTTTTACTGTATTTTGAAAACTGTCCGCCTGTTTTTTGATTTTGATTGGTCCTTACTTTCCATAGGTTTTAATGATTGGCTGTTCTTTTGGTCCGGGAACCAATGGAAAATAGCTTACAGAATTATGAATTTACGTAATTTTCCAGGCCAATTTACAAAGATCCTAATTCCTGATGTTAGCGCCGTTCTTGATTTTTGGAAAAAGTGTTTTTATTTATGTATTTTTTTGTAGGTTTCAGCTCTTTTTTACGAGGAAATTGTATTATACAAACCTATAAAGGCAATTTTTTTTTATTTCATACTCCGCACGGGAATTTCTTTTAAATAAAAAAAAAAAAAAAAAAAAAAAAAAAAAAAAAAAAAAAAAAAAAAAAAAAAAAAATAATTTTTCTCTGTTTTTCAGCCTGTCTGAATTCGGGAATACATTGTAGAGGGCGCAGTTCCCGCACTGCGGCCTAAGTCCGCCGTCTGCGCCCCCACACCTGCGAGGACGCGGTGATACTTTTCACAGCATGTATTGAGAGGCCACCTCCTTGGGGGGGGGAAATATTAGGTAGACGCAGCCCAGCATTGCGGGCTTAATTACCAACACAATTATGAAAAAAAACTTTGAGATTTTCTTTGTCCGCATGTTTTTGGCCAAAAAAAGGCTCAAGCCACCCCCGGCTTACAAAACGGGATCTCAGTTGGGTGGTCTACTCTATATTATCTCTCACCTGGGTTCAAATTCAGAACTCTCACTGTGCCAAATGGGCCTACAAAATTGCAGAAGAGTAAAATAAAAAAAAAGGCACCAACCTCTCAAAAGGCATAGTGCATTGAATATAAACAAGCTGTGGAGGGGGGCGGTGAAGGAAAACCAAATAAAATGGAGGTATCTACTTCTCCTTATATAGTTTTAAAGCATTAATATGTGCCCAAATACAAAATATAGTACTGCCACAGAAAAAACATTTCTGAAAAAAAAAAAAACTGCGGAACCTGGGGGTGCCACTGGCATGGGCACCATCAACCTGGTGAGTCCACGGCGGAACTTTACATGATATGTATAGGAGCGCACTACTCGGGCGGTCAAATCATAGGCGGCAGCCCCGCACTGGCGCCTTAGGTCCCACACTGCGCCTCACCATGGCGAGGCGTGGCGGACTTTTCTGATATTGTATGGAGCGGGCGCCCTGGGCGCCGACATAAATTCAGGCGCCTTATTTCGCCGGAAAAAAAACTGGCGAAATAACTTGCGCCCCGATTGTGGCGTGAGGGCTTCATACAGGTCACCCTTAATTTTCTTGTATCATAGGGAATATATTGATCATACAGTAAATAAATACGGGCCTGATTTTACCTGTATGGTTTATTTCTTAGCAACAGGGTTTTCCTCGTCATGGATTTAGTCTTAAAAAAAGGGGATAAATGGAAAGGAATTATTTTATTATTTGCACATGCCTCAAAGCAAATATTCATAAAAAAGGATTTAAAACGAAAAACATTTATAAATTGTTTCATAGGAAAATTTTACAGTAATGTTTTCAGGTAAATTTCCCTACTTTTTACCCTTACAACAGGAGTTTTGTAATTTTGGGGTTTTGGTCCTAAAAAAAAAATTGGGAAAGATTTTTTTATAGACCCTTTTTAAATTAATGGGGGGTTTTGATAGCGTTCGGCCAATAATCTGCATCGAGTAGTTTTCGATTATTTTGAATCATCTCCCTTTTGTCAACCTCGATTTGTTAATCCCCAAATTCCCCTTTAAAGTTATGGAGAAGAACACCAGCTTCATTTTTAAAACCCAAACGGGTTTAGGTGAACGGAATCAAATCCAAAACAGTAAACGGATACGTGCTACTCTTGGCAAGAAATTGGGGCTCAAGATCACAAAAAAATTCACAGGCAAAAATAAATCCACCCCGTTGGAACCAAAAAAGATGAGGACGCGTAGCCACAGAGGTACAATTGCTGTTGCTTAAAAACCCAGAATCTCCAATCTCTAATTTGATGGTTAAAGGGGAAAAATATCGGGTTTTCCCCTCTCTCGGGATATGTGGAAATCTCTGGGGAACAGCTGCACATTCCCCCTTGTCCATTAAAAAAGGGAAAAAAAAACCAATACAAATACTTTTGTTTTGGGTTTTAAACAACCAGCCTTATTGCATAGACTGAATCCAGGTGTCCCGGAGAGTTGGAGATGTGGTTAGGTGGGAGCCACCTTTCAACATGTTTTCTGGGATTGCAGGGGGGGTAAGACAATTTTGGAGGACAATCTGATATCTGACAGTTCCTCTTCTGCCTCAGTATTTTTTGCTTAATGTTCCCTATCTTCCTTTATGTGGAAGAAACTATCTGTTAGTCTCTGTGTTTTTAAAGTGATATTGTAATGCTATTCCCTTAATGTCACTTTATATATGGCATTGCTACATGTGTTTTTATTGTATTTACATAAAATAAAAATGTACAGTTAAAAAAAATATTGTGACGAAGCAATGCCAGTTAGAAACCACATTTTTTACAATAGGACCTGGATTATACCTGTCTGTTTACAGCACCCGGACCCCACAAATTTTACTAATTACCTCTTGGCCACTATTAAAAATTATGATGAAGAAATGCCAGTTAGAAACCACATTTTTTTAGCAAAGGACCTGGATTGTAGCTGTTTTTAAAACACCATGACCCCAAAAATTAGAAAAATGACCTCTCGGCCACTGTTAAAAATTGTGACAAAGAAATGCCAGTTAGAACTTGATCTAAATCTTTTAAGATAAATTCCCAGCCATCTTCTAAATCTTCCTTTTCAGGCCTTGGAATTCAAGATCTGTAAAATGAGGCCATCAGCAAGATCACTAATGTGTGTAGAACAGTGGAGTTGTGCGGTTAGTATTAAGTTTAGTACCTTAGTCAGCGGGTGCATGTTGATGTGTATCGATATTTCGAGACTCTTGAAGAACTCCGTATAAGAGACATTCTTATATCTGATGGTTATGCAGAACCGGTTGAGGAGTCTTATGAATCAAAACAAAGCAATGGCGTGCTGGCAGAACTGTTCTCGGGCAGTAACACCTGTGAAACCATAGAGATACATGGATTCAGTAGAAAGAATGAGAAGGACCTGACTGACAGCTTGCTGCAAAGATACCAGAATACCCAATTTGGTAATCCAAACAGTAAGGTTATTCTTCACGGCCCTTTCCACCCATATGAGGTCTAGTTTCATAGTCTGATGAGAGTTTCCAAATTCAGGTCAGTGTGGATTGAAAAAGAAAGCATAAATTCGGTAGTTGTTGATGACACTCCAGAAGCGACCCCCAGGAATTTTTGTTGCTGCTCAGTAAACCCATGGGTCTATGTTCTTTTAAAGGGAGGGAACATTTCTGCTTCCATCCCCCCGGTCTGCCGCACACTTCATCTGCCTTTTTTGCCCCTGTTGTAAGCTCGAGTTGTGACAAAAGAAGGGAAAAATAACAGGGTTCCTTTTTTGCCTGGAAGGGGAAAAACTAACCTCGTATTTTGCCTAACATTAATTAAATTTGGGCTTTCTTTTTCTGCTTTAAAGTGGAGTTTTGTGAAGATAATTGAAAAGATCCTTTTTAACAAGATGTTTACCAAAGGTTTGGTGTTAAATTGGGGGGAAGGCGGGTGTTATGGCTCAAAAAAGGGGTGTCCGAGAAAAACCCTAGAATTTGTTCCAACAGGAAAAAACCTCGGAGCGTAAAAGCCATGTTTAAACCGGCTTAAAAGGGGCCGTATTTGGGTCCGTAATAGGTAAAAAGTGCCCCAAATTTTACAGGCCGAAAACGGCCCTTCTTAGGGTTTTTTCACAGTTCTCATAGGAAATTTTGGATTCGTTCCTCCCCCCCCGGGGGGAAAAGCCCCCGGGGCGGGGAGTAATTTTGGAATTGAATTATAGCGCGTATACCCCCGCGGGCAATTCAAGTTTTGGGGCTGGCGAAGTGCCGGCCCCCGCTCAGCCCCCCGCTCCCACCCCGGCCCCCGGTCCAGGGCGTTTTTTGGGGGGGCAATTACCCCTGCAAAATACCCGTGTGAACTTAGCCTAAAGGCAAAAGTGGTATAATAGCTTTCCCAAGGGAAAACAGGGGGAAACCCAATTTTTCCTCATAACCAGACAGGGAGAAAAAGGAAGAAGTAAATTTCCTAAATCTACCATTTGCAAAAAATTGTGTGTAAAACCCCCCAATTTTTATTCATTTTTTTTTGGTAAAATAAAAATGGAACTTGGTTGAGGAGCTGAAAAAATGCCTTGCTGTGATACATCAGTGTGTATGGTTTCTATTTTTTTGTTACTTTGTTTCTTGATGTTGTATTTATATTCTTTTATTTAGTGAAATAGTAAACCCGTTGGAAAGGGAAAAAAAGAGCCTTGTCCTCACTGACTATTTTGGTGTCTTCTTCAAAACTCGCAAGGATGGTGCAGAGCTCTTTCACCTGCCTCCACTCTTGATGGCTCAACACCCCGAGGTCCGCAGCGCTGCTTGTCAGGCCATGCGCCAGTTCATACTGTGTATTGGCATTATGCTGCTGCCACAATCACTGGAGTATGTGGAGGGTAGAATTCCAGCATGTTGCCATGTCAACAATGAGACGGTTGACGGGGAGGCCGAGCTGACGCTGCAACGCAGCCAGGCGGGACGAAGCAGTGTGCGAACGGCGGAAGTGTGACGCCCAGGACCTGTGTGGCCTTTTTTCTCCATGTGACTCCTCCTGCTTTAGATGCTTGCTTTAGATGCATGTGCCTATTCCTGTTCATGGTGGTTAAACACTTTAGATTCTTGCCTCTACTGGTGGTTTGACGGCAAATCCGGCATATGACGTCGGTCGGCGAATCTGATGCTTGATCTAAAAAGGCATAGGCTTCACAGGTCCTGGACCTTTTCGATGAAGATAAGCTAGTAGCGGTGTTTCTGCTGCCACCACTGATCGTGGCTGGCAGACTTATCTCAGCGGGCTTGTGCGATCGCCCTCTCCCTTTCTGACGCTGCACCCGTACTGCCACTACCCCATCATCCTCCTCTTTGTCCACGGATGAGGCGCTCGGAGGCAAATTTTGCTGAAAAGACCACGTTGGATCCACAATGTCATTATCAACATCATCATCGTCATCACAGGTGACTTCTTCGTCCTCACAGTCTACACCCAGAAGCTGAGGTCTAGAAGCCACAGGCACTGCAAGGCGTTGCCAACCGCTCGAGATTTGTTCCGACTGACCACCTTCCCTTTCTCCTTACGGCATCAGCGATTGGACGCGGAGCAAGCACAAAATCATCCTCTTTGGACTCTTGATCTTTTGAAAACGCCCCTTTTGACCCGACCGCTTGTGTCATCAAAGAGCTCTTCAGAACATGGATTATCCAAAGTGGTTAGTACATGGGTTGACATTTGGGATGCCTTTGCTTCACTTTGGAAGGATGCTGACGATGATGATGACATTTTTGACCGTGACTGGGAGGACGAGGTGGTAAAACCGCTGGATGAAAGTTGTGTTAACCAATGAAGAACGGATTGGCGACGCTCTTCATTACTGAGATTTAGAGGTAACCGACCCAGCGATGACAGGCCTGACGGTCCAGTAACTAACAATATGCTCGCTTGCGTGTTGTGCGCAGCAATGGAAGGAGCGCCTTCTCTCGTAACTCTAGCTCCATGTCCTAGCCCCCCTCTTTGCTTGCTTAGCACCTGTAGTTCCTTCCATGGTCAGAAAGATAAATATTAAAAAGGTCTGGAAGATTTTTTTAAATCTCTTATTGAAAAACTGTACTGCAAAGACAGCAAATCCCAGGTGTTCTGAAATCCCTCTAATTTCCAACTGTCACCTAGGATTAGAAACAGAATTGTTTTTATTGAATAGCTGTGAAATGCGGTCTTGTGGAAGAACCGTAACACCAACTCAACAGTGTGGTTCCTTCACTCTTTGAGATTTTCCACCCGCGAGTAGGACTAGCAATTGACTATTTCCTACAATTTTCTAAGAACTGCGGTCTTTTATGACAACTGACAATCACTTGTAGAAAAAGAAATTTTTTTAAAATTTTTTTTTAAACATGAGATTTTTATTTTTAGGAAAAAAGGTATGGGGGAACAGAATAAGAAAAAGGGAGCGGGGATACAAGGGCTCTAATAGGCCCAAATAACAGAAAACAAAAACACCAAATATACAACAAAGTGTCATGGTCAAAATTTCACTGATTGCAAATGGAGTGAAAACTGGAGCCTTACATATAGTAGACTCCGTTAGCATTACCTCTTAACAAGCAATATGGAGAGCTAAGAGTCTATAACGTTTCCAGTCAATAATATTACAATAGAGGATAATGAGCCACCGTTATCTGAAGTACTTAGAGTTCATCCAATAGTCCCATCTTTCCCTAGTTTTAGCAATAGCATGTGGGGGTATCGAAAGAGATGTTTCACACTTAAAGTGAAAATTAACTCTATCTATTACTTATGTAAGGTGAGGGGGATGATTAGACTTCCAGTGTAGAGCGATTGACAGTCTGGTAGCTATAAGGATATGTTGGAGTACCGTTCTGTAGTAAATAGGGTGATCTTCTAATGATAGGTCTAGAACTGCTAAGGCAGGAGTTAATTGAATCTGAAATCGAAGCACATCAGAAATTAAGGTGTTAACCTGGGAACATAGTACTTGGATAACTGGACAGCTCTACCACATGTGAAGTAGAGTCCCTGTTTTGCCACATTTTCTCCAGCACAATTTTGAGTACGTGGGGGAGAAATGGGCTAACCGTGTGGGATGTAGATACCATCAGTTCTAGATGGTTAGTGCATCTAGAATGGTTAGTGACTGAGAGAGACGCCGTTATCCACACCTCCCAAGGGAAAGAGCATGATAGTTTCTTCTCCCATTTTACCACATATTGGGGTTTTACTTTATTGTTACCAGTTGTTAATAGTTTAGAGGTTATAGAGAGTCCCTTACTAGGCCCTTTTTTACCAGTTATAAAATTATGATAAGGGGAAGTCGGTATGGAATGGGTAGGCCAAGTCCATGATTGAAGTGCATGTCTGATTTGGAGGTATTGGTAAAAGTGGGATCTGGGGAGCTCAAATGTGGAACTTAGTTCCAAAAAGGGCCCTAAGAGTGTTCGCTTATTTTAAACCCTCCAACTGAAGCTATTCCCGCTGTTGACCAATTTTTTAGCGTTAGTGTAGGTATGCTGACTCCTATAACAGAAAGCGGGCAGTTTGGCCTAGTCACATGGACCCATGGTGTAGGGACTACATACTTCAGCCAGACTTTGACCGCGTGAGCCACTGAGAGTAAATGTAGCTGTGGCGGTTTAACATCTAGAATTGTGGCTATTAGGATGTATTTCACAGAGTGGGGTTGTGTCGATTCGTTTTCCATTTGAGACCAAACTTGACTTTCAGGCACGGGACCATGACAGTTATTGGATCTTATGTATTGCTGCAATGTTGTAAGATAATAGGTGGGGTACCGACATGCCCCCCTCTTTAAGTGGCATATATAGATACTGTCTGTTGCATCTAGGCTTTTTACCTCCCAAATAAACATCAGTAACTGGGATTGTAATTTGTTTAAGAACTGCAGTGGGAAAAGGAATAGGATAGATCTGGCAACATATGGGAAAATTTTTAGGTTAGAAAGAGCATTTTAGTAATGTTGATCCTTGCTATCCAGGATAGGGGAAGTTTTTCCAATATTTGAATTTATGTTGTAAGGGCTACAGACAAATCAGCTAGATTAACTGTAATCGTGTCCTCCACAGACCTTGCGATTTTTAGTCCTAGATAGGTAAAATGATCAGTTGACCAAATGAAGTTAAAGGAGGAGAGGTTTCGCTTAAGTTGTGGCGATACATTTATTGGGAGGATAACTGATTTGGTTTCATTTAGTTTATAATAGGAAATCAGTGAGTACTCTTTTAGAACGTCCATCAGCTTGGGAATTGAGGCTCCGGTTGTGTACACATAATTAAAACATCGTCAGCAAATAAATTAATTTTGTGTTCCATACCGATTAACTCAATACCCGAGATCTCTGGAGAACACCTAATGAACTCCGCCAGCGGCTCCACACACAGAACATAAATTAAAGGCGATAATGGACAACCTTGCCTAGTACCATTTGAGATGGGAATAGGACGTGAGAGAAAGCCGGAAGTGAATATCCTTGCCGATGGAACAGTATATAATGCCAGGATGGCTTGTAAAAACTGGCCTGTAAAGCCAAATTTAGTCATAACTTCTTTCAAATAAAGCCAATTGAGCCTATCAAAGGCTTTTTCTGCGTCTAAGAAGAAAAAGCGTGGGGGTTCTGTGTGTGGTGGCCCAAATCTGGTATTACATTCAGCACCCGTCTTAATTCCGTCTCTGGTTTGACGGGCCTTAACAAAACCTGATGGTCATTTTTGATCAATAGGGGTAGAAAATTTGTTTAAATCTGTTGGCCAAAATTTTTGAGAAGAATTTTTTGTCATTGTTATAATTAGGGTTTATTGGGCGGTAATTGGTCACCTGTTCCGGGGCTTTGCCCATTTTTAGGGATAGGGGGATATCAGAGCAGTTAGCATCTCAGCTGGCGCTTTACCTTTGGACTAATGGATTGGAAGAGCCAGGGGAGGTAGGGGGATTAAGGTGGCGTAAACAATTATAGTTTCTCATTAGTGAGTCCATCGGGGGCCTGGAGATTTATGCAACTTAGAGCCACCAATAGCTTGTTCTACCTCTTGGAGTGTGAATGGTTTGTTTAGTTCATCTAACTGATTTACCGTTAGGGATGGCAGTTTAATTTTCTGCAGAAATGCAGAAATGTTAGGTACAGTTACTGGCGGGACTGCCGGATTGTCTTTGATGTTATATAAGCTATTGTAGTAGTCTGCAAAACAATTGGCAATATCTTGAGGATCACAGACCTTCCTCTGCGGAGAAACCATTATTGAGGCAATTTTCGCTCTGGCTTGGTATTTTTTTACTCGTTGCTCCAGAAGTTTGGTAGGTCTGTCCCCCTGAAGATAGAAGTGCCACTTCAACTTGGCCAGTTGAAATTCAAATTTGCCCAAGTTGAGGTTTCTCAAATGAGATCTGCAGTAAAGAAGTTCTTTGTTTTTGGGGCTAGGATCAGTTTTAAATGCTTTGTCTAATTGCTTTAGTTTGTCTAGAGTAGCCGTCATTTCAGCTTCTCTTTTCTTTCTTTTTCTGGCCGCTCTTTTGATACAAACGCCTCTGATGACCGCCTTGTGGGTGCACCACAGGATTTCGGGGGAAGGAGCAGTAGATGAGTTTAACTCGAAATAATCTTTCAGAGCCGATTGTATCTCTTTCACTATATTTGGGGATTTTAGTAAATAATGGTTAATACGCCATGGCATCTTGGGAGGTGGGAGATGTTTATCTTTTAACGTAAGGTATACTGGGGCGTGATCGGACCACGTGATGAGACCAATCTCTGTACTAAGGATTGAAGGAAGAATTTGCCTGCTAACTAGGAAGAAGTCTATTCTTGAATGAGTGTTCTTAGAAGCAGAATAGTATGAGTAGTCAACTTCTTCTGCATGATGGTATCTCCACGGATCATGTAGTTTTTCTTCTCCAGCTAAATTTATTAGTTCCGGAGCATATCTGGAGCAGCCAGCCGATCTGTCTAATTGTTTATCCATTACTATATTATAGTTTCCGCATATAATCAGATGACCAGTGGCTATTTTTTTTGCTTTTCTTAGGACTTTTGAGATAAAAAATATTTGTTTCGTATTTGGTGCATAAAGATTAACCAATGTGTAGGTTATGTTATTTAGTTCGCATACTAGAATTATGAATCGTCCCCTAGGGTCAAGAAGTGAATTTATTTTTTTAAAAGCTATGGTGTCCTTAACTAGGATTACCACACCAGCTTTTTTAACTAGGATAGGTGAGAAGATGGCGTGTGGGAAACGTCTATGTTTTAGCCTATGGGTGTCCCTGTCCTTCAGATGGGTTTCCTGAATGCAGAGTATGTCACTTTTGGACTTTTAAAAGCATTTTTTCCAAAAAGCGAGATCTCTTATGTGAGGAATTTTAAACCCTTTCGTGTTAAGAGACATTATTTTAATTCCCATGGTTGATCAGGAGAAGACTTTTTAACTGGATTAGTTAGGGACAACGACTCAGAGTGATTTTGTCTACAGAGTGTGGACAAGATGTGGTAATGCTTGCGACCATGACATAGGTGAACCAACAAGACATAATTAAATGCAAACAGATTAGCAGAGAACAAAGAACAAAACGAGAGCAACTTCTCACTAGGAGAAGACCAGCGATGGGGAAAGTCCATAGCCAGAAACTGAGAAAAAAAATTGTTGGGTTAATTGCATTTTTTTTTACTAGTTGCATCAAGTCTCGAGGGAAGCCCGAGAGGGATAGAAGGAACTGCATTCCCACGTTAGTCAATCATTGGGTCGGTGGTTGGATCTTCGGAGCTTTTCAGACCAAATCGGTGTAATGACCTCTGGCTTATTTTTCCTCTTGGTCAGAGGGGACTGGACTGAAGTGACCAGGAGATCCCAGGAAGCAAGGAGCAAGGAGGTCCCTGGCGGCTGCTGGACCAATGTAGAGTTATCTTTTGTTATTATAAGCTTCACTGGGAAACCCCAATGATAACTAATATTTTCTCTGAGAACTTTGGTTACCGGGGCAAATTCCTTACGTTTCATCATTGTACCAGCAGATAAATCAGGAAAAAATGGAAACATTCCGGAATCTCTCGGGCAAGTCAGGACATCCGCGGATTCCCTTTAGGAAATTTTCTTTGACACGGAAAAAGTGGACTTTGGCTATGACATCTCGGGGAACAGCTGGTGGTAAGTGTCTGGGTTTTGGAAGACGATGGATTCGATCTATAGTGAGATCAAGGTTTGTAGCTTCTGGGAGGACAGCCGCCATCATATCAGTGAGAAATTGTGGGAGAGACTCTTGATTGACAGATTCTGGGACCCCTCTCAGTCTGATGTTATTTCTCCTGGACCGGTCCTCAAGGTCCAGGACTTTGGCTGCTAATCTTTGAACTTCGTCTTCAATGGCGGAGTTTGCATCAATTAGCGCGTTATGAGATTTGGCAAACTCTGCCAATTTCTTTTCCACGTGGTCGGTTCTGGAGATCAGCGCCTGTGTAACGGACTTGGTAGTGGATCCGCAGGACCACCGCAGGCGATGATAGCTAAGCCACCCAAGGGAAGGGGAATCTAAGTACCCCCCGGGTTTTCACCAGAGCCCCCCCCCGCAAAGCGGGATGGACTTGCTGCGGCTTGAGGCTACCAGGTCGTCCCCCCTGAGTGACTTGCTGCGGCGGCGCCGAGGTGCAGCGAGGTACCCAAAAAAATAATCCAAGACTCGTAGTGGTGGGCAGGCAGTATGGTCAGGGCAGGCGGCAATGGTTCGTGGTCGAGGACAGGCGATAAAAGGGCAGGGCAGGCGCAGAGGGGTTTGGAGTCGAGAAACGTTGCAAGGTTGGTACACGGGCAAGGCTAATGGACTAACAGGAACGCTTTCTCAAAGGCAACGGGGCAACAAAGATCCAGCGGGAAGTGACGTTGGACCTAAAAATTAAATAAGGACAGCGGGCCGGCAATTTTGCCCAAATTTCCGGCGCATGTCCCTTTAAAATCTACATGAACGGAGCCGCGCGCGGTGCATGGGGGCGCGCATGCGCAATTCCGGCCAGCAGGGGACGCGGGAGCGAACGGGAGCGCGGGTTCAGGTGAGGAGACGGGACGGATGCAGCCACGGGCGGCAGTGGGACCCGCGGCGGCACCCCTCCCGCCGGGGACCTGCCGCGGGGGAAAATGGGTGCGACCGCAGTCCGTGGACCGGACCCGCGGCGCAACCCGTTACAGTACCCCCCCCTTTGACCTACCTCCTTTTTAGGATGCAGAAAACCCGAGGAGGAGGTTACGAGTCAGGATGTTGCATTCAGGCTCCCAGGACCTCTTTCCTCGGGACCGAAAACCCTTTCAATCTACGAGGAAGAAGAGCTTCCCTCTGACCGTCTTCATCTCCAAGATGTCCTTTACCTCAAAGATGTCGGCGGACTTGGCTCTACAGGGGAAGGAGTTACATTCCTGAGAGAGAAATGGTTCAGGACCAGCGGCTTAAGGAGGGAGACATGGAATGCGTTTTGGATCCGGAGAGATGGAGGCAGGGAGAGCTTGTACGTCACCGGGTTCAACTGCCCAAAGAACCTTGAAGGGACCGAGGAAGCGATGGGCCAATTTGAGGGCTAGGAACCCTCAAGCGCACGTACCTTGAGGAGAGCCAAAACTTTGTCCCCTGGGGGGGATGTTGGGGGCGGGTCTTCTCCTCTTATCAGCCGAGTCTTCATACGGGCAGAGGCCCGAAGTAGGGAACGTCCGCGTTCTCCTGCCAGAGTTGATACCCGAACTTGGTCGTTACAGCGGGCCCCA
>JAODAL010056672.1:0-23150 GCA_025379985.1 Phyllomedusa bahiana | reverse complement strand
ATTCCCTTTTCAAAGGGAGGGGACGTTTTAAAAAAAGCAAATTGTCAGGCTGATTTTCATTGTGCAGTGACTGCTGAGGAGATGGACGGAGCTATGTGGAATGAAGAAAATTATGACAGGACCTGGCGCAGGACGAGAGGACCTGCATAGGGGTGAGAGGAATTATTGTGTGGGGGGGGGGGGGCATTTTTTGGGGAGTGAGGGGGGGGGCGCCCTTGGCTGTACGTGCCTAGGGCACCAAAATGCCTTGTCCCGGCCCTGTCACCTGGCAAAAGGGGCTAATACCTGACTATAGGTTGCTACTTCCTGGCTATAGGGGGCTACTACAGGGTCTACTACCTGGCTATAGGTGGCTACTACGTGGCTATAGGGGGCTACTAACCTGCTGGGGGGGCTAATAACCTTGCTATAGGGGCTACTACAGGGGCTACTTTCTGGTTACAGGGGGCTACTTTCTGGCTACAGGGGCTCCTTTCTGGCTACAGGGGCTCCTTTCTGGCTACAAGGGGCTACTTCTTGGCAACATGGGCTACTTCCTGGCTACCAGGGGGCTACCATACCATTCAGTAATGGTAAGGTGTATTATTCAGTCACTATATGGTGGTGATATGTGGTCACAGTGTGGCAGTATTTGGTCACTATGTGCTGGTGATATGTGGTCTTAGTAGGACATTGGTACTATCAGCCTAGGATTTTGGCTTTGTGTGGCAGTGTTATTTGGTAACTGTATGACAATTTAGTAGTTTTATATGTAGCACATTGTGTTAAAGCTTTTTGTATATTTGGTTGACGGTGAGAGGAGCGTGAAATTTCTTCACCCCGCTCTGAGTGCAGTTTAGCCTTAAAACGGCCCTGACCAGGGGCGTTGTTAGGGTCCCAAAACACCTAGAGCTCAAGCCCTTAAGTTTTCCTGAGTAGGGCTGGGTTCACAAGGAATTTTTTGTGTCTCATTGTGAACAGTGGATGTATTTTTACAGAGAAAAACCTTTGTATGTAGGCTCAGGAGAAATATAAGTGATTGCACTGCAGTTACATTTAATGACTTACAGGAGATGTCTCTGAAGAGTTGTTCTCTTTCTCTTCTTCTCCATCTGTCCCAGACACCATGACGTGCTCTACCGTCCACAACTCTTCACTGTAGGATGTACAAAACAAACATCTTGGACTCCTCACTTTATCAGCACTGCTCTACCAATTCCTATCTCTATACAAAATCCCCATCTATAGTGACCCAAATAGTAATAATTACTCACTTGTAGGTAAATATTTGCCCCCTATAGCCAGGTAGTAGCCCACTGTAGCCAGGTTGTAGCAACCTTTAGCCAAGTAGTTGCCCCCTCTATCCAGGTTACTGCCCTCTCTAGCTAGGTTACTGCCCCCTTTAGGCAGTAGTATGCCCTCTGTAGCCAGTAATATGCTCCTTGTAGTCAGGTTTTTTAGCCCCCTGTAGCCAGGTTACTGCCCCCCTTAGCCAGTAATATGCCCCCATAGCAACATAATATGCCCCCATAGCCACATAATATGCCCCCTGTAGACAGTGATATGCCCCTCTTTAGCCAGTGATATGCCCCTCTGTAGCCAGTGATATGCCCCCTGTAGCGAGTGATATCCTCTTTAGCCAGTGATATGCCCCTCTTTAGCCAGTGATATGCCCCTCTGTAGCCAGTGATATGCTCCCTGTAGCGAGTGATATGCCCCTCTGTAGCCAGTAATCTGCCCCTCTGTAAGCCAGTAATATGCCCCCCTGTAGCCAGTAATATGCCCCCCTGTAAGCCAGTAAAAAAACCCCCTTACCTAAAAAAAATAAAATAAAAACCTACTCCCCCTCCGCAAAGGGCCCCCCCGCGCGTCCGGGTCCTGCACTTGGAAGGGTGAAAGCACTTGATTCATCACCTATTTATCCATCTCGGGGGCCTGGGACCTCCTCCCGGGCAGAGCGCGGCTTAGAGTTCCAGCTAAAGTGGGGTGTAGGGGGTTTAAAGCACCTGGGGTTTAAAAAACACGCTTACCAACGCTGTAATACAGGGGGAAGACAAAGGAACCGATCCTCCGCCTCCCCCCACTCTGACTCGCGGCCCGCTGTGAAATGGCGTGCATCGAGAGATCGACGGGCCCGCCCCACTAAGGAGTCTCAAAATTCAGGTACAGGCAGTTTTTTTTTCGGGGCTCTTTCCCCGAAGAATCGGCGGGCGACCCCCCTGCCCAAAACCCTATACTTAAAAACAAACCCATTTCCCCTTCGCTATCATGAACCTTATTTTTCACAAAGCTCCTTCTCTCCTCTGTCAAAAAACCCCTAATATCACAGAGCCCCGATCCTCTATCATAAACCCAAAAACACATTCACTTCTCTCCGCAACAGAACCCTATATATCACAATCTCAGCTTTCTCCCTTTATCAAAAAACCCCTAAAAAACAAAGCTCACTTCTCTTCTCACAAAAAACCCATATATCACAACCACCCTCCCCCTATCAAAAACCCCATAATCACAGAGCCACTTCCTCCTCAAACTTTAAAACCTAAAAACACAGAGCCCACTCTCTCCTCTATCAAAAACCCATATATCACAGACTCACTTCTCCCTCACCATAAACCCTTTTATATCACAGACTCACTCCTTTTCCCTTATCATAAACCCATATATCACAGACCCTTCCCCCAAAATAACACAAAAAATCACAGACCACTCCTCACCTCAACAAAAAACCCAATTCACAGAGCTCAGCTCCCCCCTCTATCATATAACCCTATAATCACAGAGCTCAGCTCCTCCCCTCTACATATAACCCAAAAAACACAGAGCTCACTCCTCTCCTCTACATAAAACCCAAAACCCAAAAAGCCAGCTTCTCCCCTTCATAAACCCAAAATATCACAGAGCTCAGCTTTTCCTCTATCAAAAAACCCTATATATCCAACTCTTTTTCCCTTCCCTACAAAATAATCTTATAATCCCAAGCTCAGCCCTCCCTCTTCAATAACCCAAAAACACAGGCCACTCCTCTCCCTACAATACCCTATATACACAACCAGCTCTCTCCTCTACTAAACCCATAACACAGAGCTCATTTTCTCCCCTATCATAAAACCCTATAACCTGGCTCATTCTCCCTCACAAAATCCACATATCACAGACTCACTCCCTCCCTCTATCATATAACCCTAATACACAAGCCACCCTCTCCCTCATCATAAAACCCTAATATCACAAGCTCAGCTCCTCCCTCATCAATAAACCCTATATCACATAGCTCAGCTTCTCTCCTCTATAAAAACCCTATAAAAAATAAAAAATTTTAATTTCCCCTCCCTATCAATAACCCTAAACACAGAGCCACTTCTCCCCTATCAAAATTTAAAAAAAATATCCCAGACTCAGCTCCTCTCCTCTACAAAACCCAATTAAATCACAGAGCCACTCCCCCCAACATAAACCCATTAAAACACATACCTCAGCTTCCCCTTCACAAAAACCCTAATATCACAAGCCACTTCCTCCCCCCAACAAAAAAAACCCATTTTTCGCGAGCTCGCTTCTCTCCTTTTCAAAAAATCCAACTACCAGAGCTCATTTCCCTCCCCTCTATCATAAAAACCTTATAGTCACAAGGCCAGTTTCCCTCCTCTACATAATAATTATAATCCCAAGTTCACCCTATCCTCTATCAAAACCCATTATCACAGAGCTCACTTTTTCCCTTTTAAAAATTAAACTAAATCACGACCACCCTTCCTCTATCAAAACATATATTCACAAGCCATTTCTCTCCCTCACAATAACCCTATAAACAAAAAACCCGCCCTCTGCCCAATAACCCTAATATACAAAGCTCACTCCTCTATCAATAACCTAATACACAGAGCCAGCTCCTCCCCAACATATAACCCATATATCACGAGCCAGCTTCTCCCTCTATCATAAACCCTAAATTCACAAGATCCCCCTATCCCCACAAGAACCCAATATCACAAACCAGCCCCTCTACAATAACCCATATATCACCGAGCTCACCCCTTTTCCTCTGTTAATAACACTATATATCACAAGCTCAATTCCCCCTAATCAAAAAACCCTCAATAACAAAAAACTCAGCTCCCTCTATCATATAACCCTATAATCAGAGACTCACTTCTCTCCTCCATAGAAAATTAAATCACAATCAGTTTTCCTCCTCTACAAAAAAACCCCCAATAAAAAACACAGAGCTCAGCTCCTCTACATATAACCCAATAACCAGAGCTCACTTCTCCCCTCATCATATAACCCTATAAAAACCCAGAGCCAGCTTCTTCCCATCAAAAAACCCTAAAAAACAAGTTAAAAATAAAAAAAAAAGGGAAAAGGCCCTATGTGAAAGTAGCTGATACCCAATAAAAAGAAAAAATTTTAAAAGGGCTACCCCTGTGGAATGCCTACTTTAGAGGCACAACACTCATAAAACCCTTTGGTTGGCTTTAAAAAAAGCCTCGGGACACACCCGGGGGGCCCCAAAAACTCAAAATTTCGGTAACACAAAATATAGGGGAATAAGAAAAATAGAGGGGGCCTCGTCTCTAAGAAAAATCATCGTGGAACCAACGGATAAAAAAAAAAAAGTTTCTATAACAAACATTAAGGGAGTTTTAAGATTTTGAACCTGCATAACGCTTTCGTGCTAAACAGCACTTCTTTCAGGCTACATATTAAAAAAAACAATAAAACAAGGAAACGGGGTTTTAAAAATACTATCAGAAAAAAGGAAAAAATTTCGCTCACCTTGGGACGGGAAAACTTTCCAGAGCTCGAAACCACACGACAAAATAAAACGCAGCAAAATGTAAGAACCACAAAAAACTCCAGGGTAGAAGGCAATGCAAGACTTTTTATTTATCCAAAAATAAAAGCATATCCAGACCAAACTGGTTAAAAGGACAAACGTGCAAAGACACCAGCCTCAGCTAACATGTTTCGGATCCAAATGATCCTTCCTCAGAGCTTGGATCCAAATAATATTAAGAGCGTACATGTATCCGTTTTTATTGGTTACATGAGAATTATTAGTATATTATGTAGTTTTATCTATCACATAGATTTCCATTTTCTCCTACGGCATAAAAGTTTTTGGACAACTATTTATATCACCCGAGGTGGACTTACACTTTTTTTGCGCTCTTTAGAGATGAGCGCATCTCTTCCAATAAGTCCATAATAGGCGCCCCTCTCTTTTTTTGAACTACATCACAATCATGGAACTTCATCATTGGCTAGTTTAATTTTCCCTCCGTATGCTTCACCAATCAAAAAGCTTGTATTTTCTTTTAGATAGAGATTCTTATGTCTTCTTGGATTGGTTATTCTGTCTCTCATAGAACAACATCAGAATGGAGTAGCCTTCCATTCCATTGGCTGGTTTGAATCTCCCACCTCTATTTTAACCAATGGAATCTTCTTTTCATTTATAGTCCCCATTTTTAAATGTTCTTATTGGTCTTTCTAGTTTTTGAGGTTTAACAAAAGGATCCACAATAGGTTCCTTTGTTAGTACCAATTATATTGTTTGTTATAGTGTATTTAAACCCTGTTTCACTTATTTTATTGTATGTAACATGTAAGCATCTGATGAAGTGCTGTTTAGCGCGAAACACGTTATGCAGGTTACAAAATCATTAAGACTACCCTCTTAATGTTTGTTATGGAATACATTTTGTATTTTATCCTACGTTGGTTCCACACGATGATTTATTCCTTAGAGACGAGCGCCCAGTCTATTTTTCTTCATCTACTCCCTATAAATCACAGAGCGCAGCTTCTCTCCTCTATCATATAACCCTATATATCACAGAGCTCAGCCTCTCTCCTCTACCATATAACCTTAGATATCACAGAGCTCAGCTTCTCTCCTCTATCATATAACGCTTTATATCACAGAGCTCAGCCTCTCTCCTCTACCATATAACCCTATATATCACAGAGCTCAGCTTCTCTCCTCTATCATATAACCCTATATATCACAGAGCTCATCTTCTCTTCCTTTATTATATCCCGAAGCATAAACCACCTAGCAGATGCTCTTAAACCTGTAAGTTTTACTGTGTTGGGATGAAAAAATGAAAATGTTGAAAATATTAACTGGGAAGCGGTTGATGGAGTTTTCCCACCAAAAACATTTATCTCATGTCCACATGATAGATGTTAAATCTATCACATGGTTGAAAGACCCTGTTCCAAAGTTTAAATCGGGGCCCAAGAAGTGCATGTTAAGCCTATGCTGGAAACATTTTGGCAGCTTCTATATGTTTAGAGTTGACAAATGTGAGGTTTTAGGGACTTCCTATACAATCTATAACAAGTGTGCCCTGTGCAGTGGTGACAAAGGTACATGTTATTGTATCTGTGATTTCAAGACTTTTATCGCACACATTTTTCTTGGAGTCATCCATTGTTATGTGGGAATGCTCTTATTCATACACTAAGACCTGTGCAGTTACATTAGAATTCCGCACTGTGGTTACAATCTTTTCCCACTCAAAGACAAACCATACCTAAGCTGCAACAAATTAACTTTAATTGCTTTAAATTATTAAATAGCCAACAAAGAAACCTTTCAAACCAATAGCTAGCTCCAAGCCGGCTGTGCAATGCTGGCAAAACATAAAAGTGTGTTTGTGAAGTAATCTGTTATTGTCAGAATGAAGAATGGGAGAAATTAAAGTAGCTAGCTTTTAGTTCTTCCTAGAAAAGTCTTATAGAATATGTATAAACATATAACAACTTCTTTGCAGAAATATAGATATGCACAGCTAAGACTCAGTGCCTTTTTTTACTCTGTTTGACTGTATTTTGAAGAAGTTGGTGAAAAATCTACTCGTTACTATCCATAACATATGAATAGAGAACTACTTTAGGAATTTTCCAGATGCATTTTTAATTTGATTGGAGCTAATGAGAAAACTGTATCCCATATAGACTGTACATACACACATATTAAAAAGGAAAGTATTGTGGTTTGTTGTCAATGGGAGATGGTCAAGCCAAGTCTATTTGTGCATCAGCCATCTTTTAGGATATGCAGAGTGAACTCCAATCTTTAGTACAGGGTTACAATGAAAAGGAATATTCCTTTAGGAACCCATTCATATAAACTGATAAGGAGCATGGAGCATCTGAGTTACCAGGAAAGTTTTAAAAAAGTTCGAGAAGAGACATCTACGGGGAGATATGATTAATTTGAGTAAGAATATGAATATCCACTACAAAAAATAAGATGAAAAGCTATTTCATGTAAAACTGTGAAAAAAGACTTAAAGGAAACCTGTCAGATGGTTTACACCCACATCCAAAGTTTTACAGCTTTTCCTACATCAGTGTGTATACAGAACAAACTGTCAATCACTGGATGTGGGCGGGGTAAGCTGGACTCTGAAGGCCTCCCTCTATTATATAACCCTATCGATCACAGTGCGCAGCTTCTCTCCACTATCATATAACCCTATACATCACAGAGCTGCGCTTCTCTCCTCTATCATATAACCCTATGTATCACAGAGCTCAGCTTCTCTCCTCTATCATATAATCCTATATATCACAGAGCTCATCTCCTCTCCCTCTGTCACATAACCCTATATATCACAGAGCTCAGCTTCTTTCCACTATCATATAACCCTATATATCACAGAGCTCAGCTTCTCTCCTCTATCATATAACCCTATATATCACAAAGCTCAGCTCCTCTATCACATAACCCATATATCACAGAGCTCAGCTTCTCTCCTCTATCATATAGTCCTATATATCACAGAGCTCAGCTTGTCTCCTCTATCATATAACCCTATACATCACACAGCCCAGCTTCTCTCCCTCTATCATATAACCCTATACATCACAGAGCTCAGCTTCTCTCCTCTATCATATAACCCTATGTATCGCAGAGCTCAGCTTCTCCCCTCTATCATATAACCCTATATATATATATATATATATATATATATATATATATATATATATATATATATAATATATATATATGTATATATATCAGATCTCAGCTTATCTCCTCTATCATATAATCCTATATATCACAGAGCTCAGCTTCTCTCCTCTATCATATAACTCTATATATCACAGAACTTAACTTTTCTCCCTCTATCATATAACCCTATATATCACAGAGCTCAACTTCTCTCCCTATCATATAACCCTATGTATCACAGAACTCAACTCCTCTCCTCTATCATATAATCCTATATATCACAGAGCTCAGCTTCTCTCCTCTATCATATAACCCTATATATCACAGAGCTCAGCTTCTCTTCTCTATCATATAACCCTATATATCACAGAGCTCATCTCCTCTCCTCTATCATATAACCCTATATATCACAGAACTCAGCTCCTCTATCATATAATCCTATATATCACAGAGCTCCGCTCCTCTCCTCTATCATGTAACCCTATATATCACAGAGCTCAGCTTCTCCCCACTATCATATAACCCTATATATTACAGAGCTCAGCTCCTCTCTTCTACCATATAAACCTATATATCACAGAGCTCAGCTCCTCTCCCTCTATCACATAACCCTATATATCACAGAGCTCAGCTTCTCTCCTCTATCATATAATTCTATATATCACAGAGCTCAGCTTCTCTCCTCTATCATATAACTCTATATATCACAGAGCTCAACTTCTCTCCTCTATCATATAACCCTAAATATCACAGAACTCAGCTCCTCTCCTCTATCATATAATCCTATATATCACAGAGCTTATCTCCTCTCCACTATCATATAACACTATATATCACAGAACTCAGCTCCTCTCCTCTATCATATAACCCTATATATCACAGAACTCAGCTCCTCTCTTCTATCATATAACCCTATATATCATAGAGCTCAGCTTCTCTCCTCTATCATATAACCTTATATATCACAGAGCTCAGCTTCTCTACACTATCATATAACCCTATATATTACAGAGCTCAGCACCTCTCTTCTACCATATAAACCTATATATCACAGAGCTCAGCTCCTTTCCCTCTATCACATAACCCTATATATCACAGAGCTCAGCTTCTCTCCTCTATCATATAACCCTATATATCACAGAGCTCAGCTTCTCTCCCTCTACCATATAACCCTATATATCACAGAGCTTAGCTTCTCTCCTCTATAATATAACCCCATATATCACAGAGCTTAGCTCCTCTCCTCCATCATATAACCCAATATATCACAGAGCTCAGCTTCTCCCCTCTATCATATAACCCTATATATCACAGAGCTCAGCTCCTCTCCTCTACCATATAACCCTATATATCACAGAGCTCAGCTTCTTTTCTCTATCATATAATCCTATATATCACAGAGCTCAGCTTCTCTCCTTTATCATATAACCCTATATATCACAAAGCTCAGCTACTCTCCTCCATCATATAACCCAATATATCACATAGCTCAGCTTCTCCCCTCTATCATATAACCCTATATATCACAGAGCTCCGCTTCTCCCCTCTATCATATAACCCTATATATCACAGAGCTCAGCTTCTCTCCTCTATCATATAACCCTATATATCACAGAGCTCAGCTTCTTTTCTTTATCATATAACCCTATATATCACAGAGCTCAACCTCCCTTCTCTATCATATAACCCTATATTTACAACCTTGTGTCTGCTTCTGGTATACCAGTTACAGACTCCAATAGAGGTATAACCAGCGCTCGTGAAAAAAGCCTTTCCGTCCGTTTAGTGGAAAGAATCAAATTCCCATCGATAATATGAGAATTTTTATTTTTAAAAGAACGCAACAATTTAAAAAATAGCCTCTACGCGTTTCGCACGCCTCATCGCGTGCTTCCTCAGGAGTTTGAACATAACAGAATATGCATCCTAACTTTATAATCCTTACAAGACCCGCCCTTTCATTAATTCCATCCAATCCAATCCCGTAGCAAAGAAATATATAACATTTACAACCTTAATCTCATAACACATCATTAAAAACATTCTACTTTCTATGAACCAATAATCATGTTATGCAAAGTACACCGTATAAACTTCTACTCACATAATTAGATATGGTGAGATGCTGTACTTCTTCCCGCAGTGGCTTGCCAGGATACCGGCATCATGCCGGAAGCGGAAGCCCACGTCATAGAAAGGGCATCCGCGCGATCCCTATCCGTGCTCCGGCTCGTACCGCGCATGCTCTATGCCAGTACTTCGCCAGAGACACAGGAGGGCACCGCGCTGGATTCCCTTTAACACACTTAAAGGTACAGAACATATAAATAAATGGGATATCGGTATTCATTAAAACTCAAGATAATAAAAACCTATTAGACAGACTAAAAACAATAAATATGATTATACTAATTAAATATGTTTATGCTAAATAAAACCTATTGTATACTTCTTGGCCTCATTTAAACCTGCTGGACTCAACGTATTTAATTTAAAAATCCAATAAAATTTCTTTGTTGATTAAAGCCTGGAGTCTATCAAGTGGTTCTCCGAAATAAAATCTATTGGCTGTACCTTCAGGTGGTAATCATTATTCGCATGCTCTTCTAACACATGCCTGGGGAGACTATATAGCTTATTTTTCTTATTTATACTAAATCTGTGGTTATTCATCCGTTGGGAGAGTTTGGTGGTCGTTCTCCCAACGTACTGTTTTAGACAGCTACAAGTGATGAGGTAAACCACGTATGATGATCTACAATTAAGATGGCTCTTGATCTTAAATTTCTCTCTTGTAGAAGTGGATATTTAAAATTTTGTCCCTTCCAGCAACATATTGCAGCACTTGCATGTGGGGTATTTGCACTTTTTAACTCCTCCCCCTTGTTCATTTTCTTTATTATTACTAAATAACTTCAATTGATCACTGTTTCTCTGTCGTGATGGGGCAATAATGTTCCTTAGAGTTTTAGCCCTCCTATACGTTATTTTTGGTCTAAGGGGGTCTAAGATCATCATACGTGGTTTACCTCATCACTTGTAGCTGTCTAAAACAGTACGTTGGGAGAACGACCACCAAACTCTCCCAACGGATGAATAACCACAGATTTAGTATAAATAAGAAAAATAAGCTATATAGTCTCCCCAGGCATGTGTTAGAAGAGCATGCGAATAATGATTACCACCTGAAGGTACAGCCAATAGATTTTATTTCGGAGAACCACTCTGATAGACTCCAGGCTTTAATCAACAAAGAAATTTATTGGATTTTTAAATTAAATACGTTGAGTCCAGCAGGTTTAAATGAGGCCCAAGAAGTGATACAATAGGTTTTATTTAGCACATACAACTTTTAATTAGTATAATCATATTTATGTTTTTAATCTGTTTAATAGGGTTTTTATTATCTTAGTTTTAATGAATACCGATATCCCATTTATTTATATGTTCTGTACCTTTAAGTGTGTTAAAAGGAATCTAGCGCGGTGCCCTCCTGTGTCTCTGGCGAAGTACTGGCATAGAGCATGCGCGGTACGAGCCGGAGCACGGATAGGGATCGCGCGGATGCCCTTTCTATGACGTGGGCTTCCGCTTCCGGCATGATGCCGGTATCCTGGCAAGCCACTGCGGGAAGAAGTACAGCATCTCACCATATCTAATTATGTGAGTAGAAGTTTATACGGTGTACTTTGCATAACATAACTATTGGTTCATAGAAAGTAGAATGTTTTTAATGATGTGTTATGAGATTAAGGTTGTAAATGTTATACATTTCTTTGCTACGGGATTGGATTGGTTGGAATTAATGAAAGGGCGGGTCTTGTAAGGATTATAAAGTTAGGATGCATATTCTGTTATGTTCAAACTCCTGAGGAAGCGCGCGATGAGGCGTGCGAAACGCGTAGAGGCTATTTTTTAAATTGTTGCGTCTTTTTAAAAATAAAAATTCTCATATTACCGATGGGAATTTGATTCTTTCCACTAAACGGACGGAAAGGCTTTTTTCACGAGCGCTAGTTATACCTCTATTGGAGTCTGCAACTGGTATACCAGAAGCAGACACAAGGTTGTAAATCTATTAACCTCTTACCCTGTGGTGTGGAGTGTACGAGTGAATTGGAGGCACTGGCAGCTGATCGTGAAAGCATATCTACATGCAATTTATATGAGTTGTACCATATCCTGTACAACAAGCTCAGGTGAGCGTATATACCCAATATATTATCACCCTCAGTGGAATATATCACACTATATTTGGGCGCCTATTTTGTCTCCGTTTCTTATGTTCTTCGGATCTCCGGTCTTCTTTTGAGGCATAGTAGGAGACGTTTGGACACACCATCTTGGTTTATAATATAACCCTATATATCATAGAGCTCAGCTTCTTCCTTTTAGAGCAAATGGTTTCATGGCTTATGAGTTCTATATTTCTGGGTCAAAAGAGTGGATACAAAGTTTTAAAATTACTTACACCTTTCCCTCCATTTATATATTCTCTCCACTTTTGGCTGAACTTTATAGACATACAGTGCCAAGCAAAATGGTAACAATGTTTTGAACTTTTAAAATTCACAGACTACCAGCAGTTTATAAACAGTCATCTTGGCTATCTCAAACATCAATTCGATTTGAAGTTCTTTAGCATATGTTTATTTCTGCAGTCATAGTTCTTTTTGTCATGTAACTGCATTGTTACTGTTTTGCTCATGGTGGTGAAACAATCTTTTTCTTCTTGTTACTACAAATTACAACCTGTTCTCACATTATCTAATAGCTCAGTGTGTTATTAGGCTGATTCCCAAGTGAAAGGACACTGGTTAAAGAATAAAGAAGATTTTCCAAGAAAAGAGAAACCACATTATCCAGCTCATTGATAGTGGTCTCTTGGCCAAGAAAACTGCCAATGCATTATAGGAGCGCCATGACAGGTGGAAGAATATGAAATTAAATCCGTCCATTTATTCCAAAGCGAAGAGGTGGACGTCCAGGTAAAATATCGGAGTCAACATGTTGACTCATCACATGGACTACTAGTTCTGACGCCACAGACACGGCAGTGGAGGCGGCTCGTATGCTTCGTAAGAGTGAGATCACAGACGTCCATGCAAGCACCGGGCAACATGCATTACACAGGTCTGGAATGATGGCCCGAAAAAAGGTGAAGCCTCGACTTCAATATCTTCATTAGAAGTGTTGGCTCAAATTTACAAAAAAAGTATCAAAAGTGAACAGTAGGAGTTTGGAAATGAGAAGTGTATAATCGACAAAGTTGAAATCGGCACGGTTTTTATGTTGATCGGAATTTTCCAATCACGCGATAATTTAGGTGAGAATCTGCGCATAATCTATTACTATCGCGCCATTTTCTGCGCTTCCTGTCATTTTGGCGGCCAGCACATGTGTTAGCTTTCTCCTCAATACAGCTCAGCGAAACTGTTCTCTTTGTTCACACAGACAACTATGCTTTTAGCTGTGAAAATTAGAACATAGATAGATTGGAGAATTTCAGTTCTTAGTTAGGCTGAGACTTTTAAAGAAGCATCTAGCACTGAACAGCCGCTGCGGCGGGAGGGGGAGGGGGATGGTGCGGGCGAACACAGACAGACAGGCAGGCTTTTGAAAGGAGAGTGTATATTGTGCAGCCCAGACTGTTTTGAACCTGCAATGAAATGGCTTTTTTTTTTTACAGTTTTTGGGCAGTTTTTGGTGAAATAGTACCTTGTATTTTGTGCAGCCCAGTTTTGTTCTAGTAACTGCAGGTGTATTTCATAGGTGCAAAAACCACCTTTTATTATCCGTACACGATTTAATTAGGTTTTCTTTTCACTTTTGTGCAGCCCAGTTTTGTTCAAAGACCCACCTTGTACTTACATTAGGATACAGAATTTTTCAAGTCACTTCAGGTGTATTTCATGGGTGCAAAAACCACCTTTTATTATCCGTACACAATTTAATTAGGTTTTTTTCACTTTGGCGCAGGCCATTTTTGTTCAAAGACCCACATTGTACTTATATTACGATACAGAAATTTGCTAGTAATTGCGGGTGTATTTCATAGATGCAAAACCCACTTTTTATTATCCGTACACAATTTAATTAGTTTTTTTCACTTTGGCGCACCCCAGTTTTGTTCAAAGACCCACTTTGTACTTATATTACGATACAGAAATTTGCTAGTAATTGCAGGTGTATTTCTTTGGTGCAAAAACCTCCTTTTCTTATCCGTATAACATGTAAATAGCTGTATTGCACTTTGGTTCGCCCCAGTTTTTTTCAAATAGCCACCTTGTACTTAAATTTGAAAACAGGAATTTCGTAGTTACTGTTGGTGTATTTCATTGGTGCAAAAATCCCCATTTGTTATCCATATAATTTTTAAATAGCTGTATTGCACGTGGTGCAGCCCTGTTTTTTTTCAAATAGCCGCGTTGTACGACAATTCTGATAGAAAAATTTTCTAGCAACTGTTCTCGTTTGTCATTGCTTCAAAAAACGCAATTTCTCATCTGTTTAACTTCTGAATAGTTTTATTGCGCTCGTTGAATCTGTTTGGCGCAGATAGCGCACTTGTATGATATTTTGATGAAAACTATCAATTCCTAGTCCTACTGGGCAGTTGTAAATCCCTGGGACTGAAGGAAGAACACTATTGATTTTGTCTTACGGTTCTTCCACCAGACCGCATTTCACAGGTATTCGCTAGAAACATTTCAGTTTCTAATCCTAGTTGGCTGTAGGAAATTAGAGGGATTTAAGAATAGCTGTGATTTGCCGTCTTTTAATAAGAGACTGTCAAAAACTCTTCCATACCTTCTTAAATTTTTATCTTTCTGAACATGGAGCGAAATGCAGGTGGTAAGCGAGCAAAGAGGGGTGTAGGACATGGAGGTAGAGGTACGAGAGAAGGTGCTCCTTCCAGTGCTGAAGACAACACGCATGCCAGCGGATCGTCAGTTGCAGGACCATCAGGCCTGTCATCGCTGGGTCAGGGCCCTGTGAATCTCAGTAACGAACAGCGTCGCCAATCTGTTCTTCAGTGGTTAATGCAACCTGCATCCAGCAGTCTTACCTCCTTGTCCTCCCAGTCACGGCCACAAATGTCATCATCATCATCGTCAGCATCCCTCCAACATGAAGCGTAGGCAGCCCAAATGTCAACTCATGTACCCACCACTGTGGATAATCCATTTTCTGAAGACCTCTTTGATGACAAATGCGGTTGGGGTCAGAAGGCATTTCAAAAGATCAAGAGGCCAAAAAGGATGATTTTGTCTTCTTTGATGCCCAGTCGCTGATGCCATCAGAGGAGAAGGAAACCGGTCAATCGGCAAAAGTCCCGGGCGGTTGGCAATGTCTTGCAGTGCCTGTTGCTTGTAGCCCGCAGCTCCTGGATGCAGAATGTCAGGACAAGGAACTCACCTGTTTTGAAGATGATGATGGCGACATTGCGAATCCAACGTGGTCTTTTCAGCAGAATTTGCTTGCAAGCGCTTCATCACTGGACGAGGAGGAAGACGATGGGGTAGTGTCAGTATGGGTCCCGCCTCAAAAAGGGAGAGGTCGGTCGCACAAGTCCGCTGAGATTATTCCACCAGCCACGATCAGTGGAAACACCGCTCCTCGCTTATCGCCGTCAAAAAGGTCCAGGACCTCTCAAGCCTGGGCCTTTTTCGAGCAAGCCTCTGATTCACCCAGCGATGTCATATGCCGCCTTTGCCGTAAACGCATCAGTAGAGGCAAGAATCTTGCATTAGTTGAAATGGAGGGAACACTTGGCCAAAAAAGGCCACACCGATGCCGGGCTTCCAACCACCAACCGTCACACCCTCTGTCTCCGCCTCCTCCGCCACCACCAAGCGTTCCTCAGCTGCCCATGTCTCTCAGAGTCATGATCAGGGATCAGCCTCTGCTTCAGCCTCCACCGTCGCCCGAGTAGCACCAGCACCACCAGAGACCCATCCTACCCCTTCTCCTTCCGCCAGTTTGACGACCTGCACGCCTTACAGCGGCCAGTCTAGCAGCCAGCCTTCTGTCTACCAGGTTTGGGAGCAGAAGAAACACTTTAACTCAAACCATCCCAAAGCCAAAAGCCTGAATGTTGGCATTGCCAGGCTTTTGGCCTTGGAAATGTTGCCTTTCCGTCTGGTGGACACAGATGGGTTCCGCCACGTCATGGCCCTTGCCTGCCCCCAATACCAGATGCAGAGTAGGCATTTCTTTGCCAGAAAAGCCGTCACTGCCCTGGCAGCCACGTGTCATCTAAAATTTCAAGCGCGTTGTCAGCAACTGTGTCCGGAAAAGTCCATCTGACCACCGACACATGGACTAGTAAGCACGGCCAAGGCCGCTATATCTCTGTGACAGCTAACTGGGTGAGCTGGGTAGATGTCTCTGGTGGTAACGGTGGCTTTCAGGCTTGGCGCACGCTCTTCAAAACCGCAGGGATGGAGCAGGGTTCTTTCCCCCAAGATCCTCTGGTGGCATCTCTTGCCCAGAGAAACCAGGCCGTGTTGAAATTAATCTGTCTTGGAGACCATCAAAACACAGGTCAGGAGCTGTGGACGGCTCTCTGCAACGAGAGACCGAGCGCGGGCTGGGGGACAAGAACCTTGTGCCAGGCAAGGTGGTGTGCGATAACGGTCGAAATCTGCTGGCCACCCTTAAGATCGGTAGGCTGGAGCACATCCCTTGCCTGGCACATGTCATGAACCTTGTCGTCCAGAAATTTCTAAAGCGCTACCTGGGTCTGGACTGCCTGCTGAGGAAGGCTCGAGGTCTGAGCTCGCACTTCCGCCGTTCGCACCCTGCTTCGTCCCGCCTGTCTACGTTGCAGCATCAGCTCGGCCTCCCCGTCAGCCGTCTCATTGTTGACGTGGCAACACGTTGGAATTCCACCCTCCACATGCTCCAGAGATTGTGGCAGCAGCGCAATGCCATTACGCAGTACGAAGTGACACATGGCCTGACAAGCAGCGGTGCGGACCTCGGGGTGTTGAGCCACCGAGAGTGGAGGCAGGTGAAAGAGCTCTGCACCATCCTTGCCAGTTTTGAAGAAGCCACCAAAATGGTCAGTGCGGACAATGCCCTTGTCAGCATGAGCAGTGTGGTGATCTTAGTTCTGGAACGATCGTTGGACACTCTGAAACATCAGGTTCCACCAGTGACGGAGGAGGAGACGGACACAGATGCGGACACAGAGCCTTTCTCTCCTTCGAATCCAGAAGGCCTGACAGTTTCACAATTTTATCGGTCTTTATTAGGCAGTGGTTCTTACGCAGGGGTTCGGGGTCCAGGGCTAGTGCAAGGCGGCGCCTCAGCTCTCATGGTGAATCATCTGAGGCAAGTCAGGGCTGTGTTGAAGCTGTGCAGGAGGAAGCGGAGGAGGAGGAGGAGGAGGGTATTCCTGGACACCGACATTACCGACGTCCCAGCCTTGGAAAGAGGTTGGCCTGAATTTGAGGCAGAGGAGGAAGGAGAATGAGGAAGATCAGTTTGCTAGTGCTCCTCAACCCAGAGGCTTGGGAAATCAAGGCTCCATCTCTCACATGAGTGCTTGGATGCTCCATTTCCTCCAATATGATACTCGCATTAAGGCCATCAAACTGAACAACAGTTACTGGGTGGCCACCCTCCTGGATCCCCGGTACAAAGCAAAACTCAGCACTTTCCTTCCACCCACCCAAATAGAGAGTAAAATGAAGGAATTGGAGACCGTGCTGATTGATCAACTGGAGACATTTGTTGCGCCTGCTTCACGTTCTTCAAATGTCACGGTGGAACAACGTCAGCAATGTGATAACAATAGAGTGCCAAGTAGCCGTAGCGGCAGCAGCAGGCATTATGGCAGAAGCCTAATGGGTGACCTCTGGCAATCTTTATTTACCACATCACCAACGCATGTCATGCAGGGCACACATACAACACACAGAGACCGGCTTAACATCATGGTGCACGACTATCTGCATCTCAACACCAATGTTTTTGGATATGTTCCGGACCCAAACGACTTCTGGGTATCCAAAATGGATGAATGGCCCGAGCTCGCTCGCCACGCTATAGAGGTATTGTCCTGCCCAGCAGCCAGCATCATATCTGAGCGTACCTTCAGCACAGCTGGAGGAGTCATTACAGACAAACGCATCCAGCTTTCCACAGATAATGTTGATCGTTTGACTTTCATCAAGGGGAATCAGGCATGGATCTCTGACGATGTTGTGGCCCTAATTGCCGAGGTCACCGATTAGTTGCCGGTCTACTTCACATTCCTCTACAAAAATAAATGATCCCCTTGAAAACTTTTTTTTAAAATGATCATTTCTTACTGCAATTTTTATTCTCAGTTCCCAAAAGATAATTTTGCTGGTTTTGCTGTGAGGAGACTGTAAAAGACACCAAGGTTTCATGACAAAACCGTATTCCATTTACTCACTTTATCTTTAGAATTGTTCGCATTGTAAGTGGCTTTATGGTCATGTTGCTGTGAGATACAGCTATAATCATGATCCTTTTGAACAGAAATGATGCTTCTAAGTGTCATTTCTCCCTCACGATTTTAAACAGTGGATGAGAAGTCATTTTTATAATTTTTTGGGTCATGCTGCTTTGAAATGCAGCAATACTACAGGTCCTATTATAAAAAAATGTGGTTTCTACCAGACATTTGTTCTTCACAATTGTCAAGAGTGGCTCAAGGGTCATGTTTTGAATTTTTGAGGGTATGTTGCTGTGAAATGCAACTATACTACAGTTCCTATTGTAAAAAATGTGGTTGCTAACAGACATTTGTTCTTCACAATTGTCAAGAGTGGCTCAAGGGTGATGGTGCTGTCAAAAACAGGAATAGGTAGGACACTGTTAATGGACACATATTGCAAAATGACTTGTTTTTGCAAGATCTTTAACATAGCTAGCAATCCCTGTAGTGAGACAACCCATTTAATGCAATTAAAAAAAAGAGAAACAAAGATGTGGTGGGATTCCATCCTATTTTAAAAATGTGTTTTCTCGAATTAAACTACTAAAAAAAATTGCATGTACAAAATAGCTGATACAATATTTCCTCTGAATTGTTACAAGGGAGGTACAGGAAGACTTTAACAGATGTAGGTTATTCAGAGGACAATGTGTATGGAGCACATTCGCCACCCAAAGAACGGAGACAATTTCCTCCAACACGTTGAATAAAACGAGAAAAAGAATGCCAAGAAAAAGGGCACCTGGGTGAAACAGGAGCAAAACCCCACCAGCATTTTAAGTGAAGCTAAATTGGCCCGCACTCTTTCGGGGGGAAAAGCGCCTGGGAAAGGCAGAAATTTTTTAGCATACCCAGGTTTTGACTGTGTATTGAGGAGGCTGGAGGTCGAGCTCACACCCCGCTTCCGCCCGCTTTCAGCAAAAAGTTTTTGTTGCTGCCTCAAAAGGGCATTTTTGCCGTATTATGGATGAGGATGTGCCTGGCCTCCCCGCCCCACTTAACTCGGGCACTGAGCTAACCCTGCGTGTTAAAAATGACGGCGCCACCCCTTTTGCTCTCACCAACCCACTGTAAGTCCGGGCCCCTGCCAGCTAAACCTGCGTGATCAAATATTTACAGCCTCATTTCCCCCTTGATCAGTAATTTCCCCCAACCCATTGACGTAAAAAAGGATTTAACAAAGGCCCGTTTACCCCACTGGGGGAATCTGTTTCATTTGCTTCCATTTAATGTCCGCTAGAACAATGTCACATAGAAGGCAAGTACTCTGCATCACAGTAATGGAAAACGAGTTGTTTTTTAAAAATTGGTTTTTTTCTTATTGAAAAATTTTTGAGATGGTCCATAAGGGCACTGTGGGGTTTTTGGGTCATGTGCAGTCCAGGACATGGTAGTCAATGTCAGTTTTTAAATGCAGGTGTTTTTAAAACTCCTTTTTCCGGGACTTTTTAATTTGTTTGCAGACAGGGTTTTTGGGGGGGCATGCTGCGGGTCCAGGAAAAGGCATAGCAATGTCCAGTTTAACTAAAATGGTGGTTAAAAAAACTTCTTTTTCAGGCCTTTTTAAATCTAGGGTTTTATGCAGGTTTGGGGGGGTCATGTGTGGTCCAGGACGTTATAGCCCCAAAGTCCAGTTCAACAAAATGGTTTGGTTTTAAAGACTCCTTTTTCCGGGACTTTTTAATTGTGGGTCTGTAATTTAAGGGTTTTCTGGGTCTAGGACAGGGATAGTCTTGTTTTTAAAAAAAATGGTGGTTTAAAATCCTTTTTCCGGAATTTTTAAAGTGGGGGTATGCCGGTTTTGGGGCTCTGCTGTGGCCCCAGGAAGTATATTTTAAAGTCCAGTTTTAACTAAAATGGTGGGTTTAAAGACTCCTTTTTCAGGGGATTTTTAAAACCCGGGGGCGTGCAGGTTTGGGGTCATCGTTCCAGGCAGGGAAAGTCTATGTCCCCTTAAACTAAAATGGCGGTTTAAAAAATCCTTTTTTGGCACTTTTTAATCTGGGGGGTATGTAGGTTTTTAAGGGGCTTTTGCAGTCCAGGATAGTTTAGTTCTTGTCCAGTTCCTAAAATGGGGTTTGAAAACCCCTTTTTCCCACTTTTTAAAACTGGGGTAGCAGGTTTGGGGCTCTGCTGTGGCCGGACAGGGTTTGTCAATGTCCGTTCAACAAAATGGTGGTCAAAAGATTCTTTTTCAGGCACTTTTTTAAAAATAGTGGTCTGCAGGTTTGGGGCTCTTTCTTGTTCAGGACAGGCAGCAATGTCCATTCAACTAAATGGTGGTTCAAGACTCCCTTTTTTGGCACTTTTAAATCTGGGGGTCTGCAGGTTTGGGGCTCTGCTGTGGTCCAGGACAGGTTTAGTCAATGTCCGTTTAATAAAAAGGTGGTTTAAAACTCCTTTTTTGGGACTTTTTTTCTTGGGTCATGTAGATTTAAGGGTCATGCTGCGGTTAGGACAGGATAGTCTATGTCCCGTTAAAACAAAAAAGGGTGGTTGAAAGTCCCTTTTTCCCGGCAAATTTTTTTAACTGTGGGTCAGACAGGTTTAAGGGCATACTGCGGGAGGAAGGATAGCCCAAAGTCCAGTTCAACTAAAAAGGTGGTAAAAGACTTCTTTTTTCGGCACTTTTTAAATCAGGGTTGCGGGTTTTGGGGTCTGCTGTGTTCCCGGAAGGTACAGTCAGTCCAGTTCAACTAAAATGGTGGGTTTAAAGACTCCTTTTTCAGGATTTTAAATCGGGGTATGCAGGGGTTTTGGGGCCTTTAGCGTGGGCCGGCAGGGATAGTCAATGTCCAGTTAACTAAAATGGTGGTTGAAAGACTCCTTTTTTTTGGCACTTTTTAATCTGTGGGGCATGTAGATTTAAGGGTCATGCTGCGGTCTAGGACAGGGTAGTTATGTCCGTTAACAAAATGGTGGTGAAAGACTCCTTTTTCCCGGGACTTTTAATCTGTGGGTCAGAAGGTTTTGGGTCATACTGCGGGCTAGGACAGGTTAGCCAGTCCGTTTAAAATAAAATGTGGTTCAAAGACTCTTTTCAGGCACTTTTTAAAACTGGGGGGTTCATGCGGTTTGGGGCCCTGCTGTGGCCCCCGGGCAGGTAAAAAGTAAGTCCGTTTTTAACAAAAAAGGGGGGTTGAAAGACTCCTTTTTCCGGCACTTTTTAAATCTGGGGGTCATTTCCGGTTTGGGGGGTCATGCGTGCCTAGGACAGGATAGTCAAATTTAAAAATCAACTAAAATGGTGGTTCAAAAAATCCCTTTTTTGGAAATTTTTAAATTGGGGGTAGCAGGTTTGGGGCTCATGCTGTGGCCCGGACAGTATATTTAAGTCCCGTTCAACTAAAAGGTGGTTCAAAGTCTCCTTTTTCCGGGCCCTTTTTTAAACTGTGGGGCATGTAGGTTTAAGGGGCATTTCTGCGGTCCCCGGCAGGGAAGTCTATTTTCCTTTAAAATAAAAATTTGGGTTTAAAGACTCCTTTTTCCGGCACTTTTTAATCTGGGGGTCATGCAGGTTTGGGGCTCATGCTGCAGTCCAGGATAGGTATAGTCATTGTCCAGTTCAACTAAAATGGCGGTTGAAAGACTCCTTTTTCCGACACTTTTTAAATCGGGGGCAGCAGGTTTTTGGGGCTCATGCTGTGGCCCGGACAGGTTAGTCAATGTCCATTCAACTAAAAAAGGGGGTTCAAAGCTCCTTTTTCGGGCATTTTTAAACTGGGGGTCATGCGGTTTTTGGGGCTCTTTCTGTGGCCCCAAGGACAGTATAGTAAATGTCCATTCAACTAAAATGGGGTTCAAAGCTCCTTTTACGGCATTTTTTAAAATCTTTTTTTCATCCCGGGTTTGGGGGCTCATGCTGGGGCCCCAGGACAGTAAGAAAATACCCATTCAACTTAAAGGGGTTAAAAGACTGCTTTTTTTCCACACTTTTTTTAATCTGGGGGTCAGCAGGTTTGGGGGCCCAGTTTTTTTGGGTCCAGGACATAAATCAAGTCCATTCAAGTAAAATGGTGGTTCAAATTATACTGCCTTCGGCATTTTTTTAATTTTTAGGTCATGCGGGTTTAAAGGGTCTGCTGTGGTACAAAACGGGGGTAGTGAATTTGGTTTTGACTTTTTTTCTGTACCTTTTTGTCCTAATTTGGGGGTTTTTCCTAAGATGAGCACATTTTACTGTTTGGGTGTTTAACCCTTCTCCCCCCCGTTTGGGGGGTAAGAAGAAGTGTTGTTCCTCTCCCATAGACTTAAGGCACGGGGATCATCATCATCGACTATCGGAAAGCTTGATAAATTTACAATATCACTATCAATCATAATGATAGTTGACACAATCGCTCATCACTAGAAATGAGACAAAAGTCAATAGACTGGACTCTGAAGGGTGCAAATGGGTTTGGAAGAATTAAGGGAAAAGGGGTCTAATGGCTCAAGGAATTGATGGAACTGACAAGTTTGGTGGAGGAAGCCTGATGATATGGGATTGTTTCACAGCCAAAGGCATTGGATACTTGACCAGGTTACTTGACCAGGAATCATAGTGGTGTCAATGCTGAGCTATATATGAGTGTCCTACAAGATGAGTTACTTCATGCACTCAACACAAGGAATTTTAAAAAACCCATGGTGTTTTCCCGCAGGCAAAAAACCATAGTAAATTGGGGAAGATATGGTTCGAGACAATGAAGTGGGGTTCCTGGATTGGTCCCACATCCCCCGACT